>PVJS01009717.1:0-49658 GCA_004027185.1 Glis glis
GGATTGAACCCAGGGGTGTTCTACCTCCGCGCTACACCCCCAGCCCTATTTTTTTTATACTTTATTTTGAAACCGGGTCTCACTAAGTTGTGGAGGGCCTCACTGGGTAGAGAGAGAGAGAGAGAGAGAGAGAGCTGAAGCTGGCCGCGAACCTGGATCCTCTGGTCTCCGCCTCCTAAAGTACTGGGATTACAAGCGTGCGCTACCATGCCCGGCTCTCTTCTTTCTTTTAATTGGAAAATACCTTTATTTTATCTTGTATTTTAATTGTATTATTTAATACAGTGATTATTATTACATCTAATATATCATTTAACTACCACACATTATTAAATATTGAATAATACCAATATATTAATTATTATAATTGTATTATTTAATACAATTATTGTTTCATTTTAATATTTAATTATTTGATTTGTACGTTAATTGGAAAATGTCTTTATATAGCCTTGTAGCAGGTACTTTTTAGTAGATATCAAAATCTAGGTTGACAGAATGTATTTTCTTTCAGTCCTTTAAAGATGTTATTACACTGTTTTCCTGTGGCTATTGTATAGGAAAAAAGGCAAGTGTTGTTTGTTTTCTCTGTATATACTGGGTCACTTTATTCTCCCTTCTTTCAAAACTTTCTCCTTTTTAGCATTTTAACTAAGGTATACTTAGGAGAGGTGATTTTCTTTCTAATTATCTTCCTTGGAGTTTATCAACCTTTTTGAATTTGTTAAGTTTATTTTCTCCCAAAGTTGGAGAAAGTTTGATCATAAATTTTGTAAATATTTTCTCTCCTTTTTCTTGCTTCTCTTCTTCTGAGATACCAATCACACAGATTTAGAAAGTTTGATAATGTGCTCAGGTCACAGAAGATTTATTCATTTTTTTAATCTCTTCTTTCTCTTTTGTTATGAATGGGTAATTTCTACTTGTCTATTTTCCAGTTCACTGATCTTTTCTTCTGCTGTCTCTAAATTTATTAAATTTTTCATCCAGTGAATTTTTTCTTTTCTTGGTTTGTAATTTATGTTCTAGAATTTCCATTTGATTATTTTTGTATTTCTCCACTGAGATGCTGTATCTGCATATTTATTATGACAATATTTTCCTTTTTGTCCCTTAAACATAATTATGATAGCTATCCTAAAGTTCTTGTCTACTAATTTCAACATGTAGTCCATCTTAGGGTTAGGATCTCTGGCCTTTTTTTCTCCCTGATCATGGGTCTCATGTCCCTTTAAATGAATAGTAATATTTGAATATATGCTGGATATTATGGATACTATATTGCTGAGTTCCTTCTCAATTTCATAGCGTTCCTTCAGAGGTTGTTTTGTTTTGGTAGGAGGTTCACTTATTGGTAGATGATCTTTATCTTTCTTCACAGGTTTGTTTTTAAACTTTCTTGAGGATAGGGAGCAGCAAGTAGTAGCCTTAATTTTTCCTTTTTAAGCAATTTTATTTATTTATTTATTTTTGAGAGAGGGTCTCCTAAATTGCCCAAGTTTGATTTGAACCTGTCATCCTCTTGCCTCAGCCTCCCAGTAGCTGGGCTTACAGGGATGTGCCACGTGGCCTTATCCTTAAGGCATGGCATTTCTGAGATATCTCTCTACAGCACTGAGAAAATCTCCATCATCTCACTTGTCCTGACTCCTTTTACCCCATTGCTGTATGCCTCCCAGGGTCTCTGTTAAGATCAGCGCTTCTGAGGAGGTGTGTCCTTGCCTGCCAGGTTTTGTGATGTCTCTCCCTGTGCATGTACAACTTACTGTCTCGCCAGTAACTGAAGACTTGTCTAGAGATTTACGGTGCTTCTTTGTATAGTTCCCTTCTTGCAAATAACCCACCTTTACAACTAAGGCCATATCGGCAATGCCTAACTTGAATCTTTAACTCCCTGTCTCAGTGAGATCCTTGAGCCTTGCTTGGGCTCTGACTTGCACACTCAATTTGAAGGTACCTCCCAATCAGGAGAGCCCAAATCCAGAAAGCCAGGACAATCATGGGTCTCACCTTATATGTTTACCCTCCCTAGGGAATTACACTATTGCACTGCCTGGGGGCTAATTTCTGAAGACAGTTGCTTCATACAATTTGTCAAGAATTATAATTATTTAGGTTGGGAAGTCTAGTCCACTACCATTGTGGTTGGAAGCAAGAGTCTTCTACTGACTTTAAAAGAAACTGGATCTAAAAAAAATAAAACTATTCAATTCTGAGCCTGAGTCTGAGGATACGTGTGTGTGTGGGGGGGGTACTGGGCATTAAACCCAGGGGCATTC
Source organism: Glis glis (assembly GCA_004027185.1). Taxonomy (NCBI): domain Eukaryota; kingdom Metazoa; phylum Chordata; class Mammalia; order Rodentia; family Gliridae; genus Glis; species Glis glis. The sequence continues at coordinate 2,280 of PVJS01009717.1, forward strand.
TACCTCCAAGCTACACCCCAGACCTTTCTTTTTTTTTTTTTTTTCATTTTGAAACAGGGTCTGGATAGGTTGCTGAGAATCTCACTAAGTTGCTGTGGCTGCCCTCAAACCTGTGATCCTCCTGTTTCAGCTTCCCAAGTTCTGAGATTACAGGCGTGCATCACCACGCCTGGCTTCTTGAGGGTACCTTTTCAGTTGGAAGATGAATGAACAGCCGTGTGTGTGTGTGTGTGTGTGTGTGTGTGTGTGTATGTGTGTGTGTGTGTGTGTGTGTGTGTGTTTATAAAAAATACAGGTCTTGTATTGTTACCAGCTTTTGGCAAGGTATGATGTCACTCATAAATACATTACTTAGATTCTAATGCATAAGACCAGCTTTTGTGGTACTCACATTTTAAAAGATAGAGATATAAATAAAAGGCCTATAGTATTGTATATAATATGTATAATAATACAGTTTTGTAAATGTTTTTCCTTGTAGCATAAGGGAGATAAGACTGTATTTTAGGAAAAGGGTTAAAGAAATTTAAAGAATGCATGGTCACTTTCAAGGATAAAACTTAAAAGCAGTCACCCCAATCCGAGGACCAGGGCATATGAAAGATCTGAGTGTGAAAGGTATTTATCCAAGGAGAATTATATTTACAAAGTAATAGTAATATCCTTTATGCCAAGTAAAATGACATTTAAAAGATGTTTAAGTTTGAGATTCCTGCAGACTGTACAAACAATATAGAAAGAAATGCCTACGTTGACATTACTTTGCATAGCTTCTAGAAATAGAGTTTTGAATCAGACTGTCTGAACGCACATTGTAGCTGTATTCCTTGGATTGTTCTGTGACCTTGGGCAAGTTACTTAAGCTCTCTGACTCCTCAGTGAGTTGGAAGGTGATGATACTTCCTTCACAGGGTTTCTGTGAGTTGTAAATGAGTTAGCATACATGTGCTTGGAGCCATGCCTGACATCTAGCAAGAGTTCATTAATTATGAGAACAATTAGAGGCAATAAGATGAGATGGTAGAGATGGTAGGTCAGCCATTGTAGTGAGCATCTAGTATAGTGAATTTGGGATCTGAATCAAAGGAGGATCCGTTTGTCTATTTCCTTTGTGCTAAGAGACCCAACCATGTTCACTGGTGTGGAGTCCCTAAGCATCCTATCTCCAGAAAGAAGTTCAGCAAGATTATACTACTGTCTTTTGTTCCAGCACAGTTCTATTTTTCTAGATGTTAGTTCTTATTAGTCAAAGCATACAAGTCACTTCCTAAGAAGTTTGGACAGTTGACAGTCTTAGTAATAGTGAGACATAATTAATATAGTAATAACTCAGGGATTTGGGATTATTCAAACCCTGTCCAGATGAGCCTTCTCTTCCCACAAGCTCTCTGTCAGCAATCTTTGCATAAAAGCAAAGCTTTGTTATCAGCTAGGGCTTTGGACCCAAATACCCTCGCATGGGCCTTGAGACATACAAATCAGATCTCATAGATTCCTCATGGGGAGCTGCAGTGGTAAGAATTGGAAGTCCTCAAGGTGTAAGCAAGGGTTTTCTCTCCCTACAAGAGGGACCTAGTATTCCTGGATAACTGAAGAGCTGGCTTTTAAGTCCTTTGCATTAATGATTGAAATAACAGAAGTAAGGCAGCATTGACCTCTATAGGAGGTGACACTCAGCAGCTGTGACCCCTTTCTTCTCCTGTCTTTAGGATAACTCTCTGTCCCTCTCTCCTTCGGGAGAATTGCTACTGCATCCTAGATTGCAGGACTTGTACTGGCCCATAGACTGGGGGAGGTCAGAGTGGTGAAAGTCACAGTCCTCTCAGAGAGGGCTTCCTGTCCTCATGGCTTTGTTTGAAGCCTCTTCAACCTTCTTCCTGAGAAAGGTTCTGGGTAGTGAATTCCAGAATATCACACTCTCTGGTAAGCTCCCCCTACATTTTGCTAGTGAGTCCAGTCTTTCCCCGGGGACTTAGTGGTGAAATCCAAGACTCTGGTTTGACCTTTGGATAGAACAGGGTGTTTGGCCTTGAAGTCAGCCAAACCCTCAGCATCTGGTTGACCTATATAGGTGATGGAGTGTTCCCCAGCACCATCTAACTCATTGGAATTTTCCAGAGTTTGGGGAACAGGGTATTTATCACTAGCTTCCTTTTTTCTCTCTCTATACATTGGTTAGGGCCTCAAGGAGGACACCTAGTCAAATCCATCTTTATTACATACCCAGCAAACCCAAGAGAGAGTGGGGGCTACAGCAGGTTGTCCATCAAGAAGAATACAAACACAAATAGCCAAATTATTTATGTATCCATAGTGATACTAAAATTCATAAAATGGTAGGAATCACCTTAACACTGAATTATTTCCTCATAGGAAAAAAAAACACCCTTATAAATGGTACTAAAATTCCAGACTATTTTAAGAATTATGGTCATCCTTAAAATTGCTATCTTATTGAAATCATTAGTATTGCTTCAATTATACCAAAATTTTACAACTCAAGTTTATTTTGGTGAGAAATTTCATATTGAACTCCCATTTGAGATGTTTAAAGCATAGTGTTATAGGGCTGGAGGACGTGGGGTGAGCCAGAACTATTGGTTTTATCTCAAGGAGGCAATTCATGACTATGTAAGTTGATGACCACACTTCCTACAACCCCCTGCACTTTATACTAGATACTCATCTCTCACTGCCCCCTCCCTTCCAATACGCAGGTACACATGTGCATGCGTGCAAACATCTTCTCATTAGAGTCTCTTTGGAAACAGGAATCATAGGATTAGGAAATTTCCTACTCCAAGTTCACGTTATGTGTGGAGGGGTATGGGCCATTTCTGTTCTCACTATAGTAGATAAGCTGTGTTTCTTACCTCTTATATGAAATCTATGAGTTTATTTTTCTCTTGTATACACTGAGGCACATACACAGTGGATTTGTACTTATGCATTATGTACTTTAGGCATGTAACATGTGAAGTACATAATTGTAGGCTGACTGTATAACTCAAATACGACTATAGAATTAGCCAAAAACAATCACTTACCTTGAATTAGTTTACATTTTGATCATATGATTGTTGGAAATTTACAATTTCTAAGTACATTACCATCTTTGAAAGAAAACTGCAAATTTAACTTACAAACTAGCCATTATACATCAATGTTCCCAAACAACTAAATTGTTCTTTGTAAGCCAGACATGTAGAAATATCTGTCAGAATAAGTTGGGAGGAAGAGACCCTCATGGGAAATGTGTTTTAATTTATGAATCATTCTGCTTCTCTCAGAAGAATGAGGCAGGGTCAAGGAAGGCTTCCCAAGTCAATCTCATTTGTCATCTTTGACACTAAGTTACTTGTTTAGACTTACTTAATATGAGGTGACACTAGTGCCTTCAACCATTCTTTAGTGTTAAGTAGTCGCAAGCTTTCCAGTGGAAAAAGTGAAAAATTCAACCCTTGGCCCATGGCACAGTGCTTGGAACAACCTGACATTGACTAAATGTGTATTGAAGATATGAATGGGCAAACAGCCATGATTCTAAGCGTGAGGTACCTAAAAGTACCATAACTAACTACAGTGCACATTTAATCACTTAATATTTGCAGCAGGCCAAACCTAACAGAGCACATACAGACCCTGTGCTATAAATTGCTATCTTTCAAATCTGAGGAAAAGATTTCAAGAGTGAAAAAACAATAGAAGATAAAGACCAGATTTACTTGATAGAGAAATCATCCCTCCCAGGAATCTACTAAGTCTTGTTCCATATGCATGAGCATTAACCAACTCACATCTCTTTCTGCCTGTGAGGTTTCTTTCTTCTGTAAATACATTCATTTTTTTGGAGATTATATGGATTTATATTGCCTTGCAAAAACAATACTTGCAGAAAAATTAGCCATTCGAATGCTCTAACAGGTAGGGATCAAGAGTACATTATGGAAACAGTTGGGAGCAACCACAGAGTAAGGAAAGTCTCTCGGATGGATCTGCTGTATTCAGTATTGTGCTCTTTCAATTCCAGGGAAGGCAGCAAATCCCATGGGAGACCCCAACCTGCAGTGGGCAGCCATGGCTTTACCAGCTTTATTTTCTCTTGTAATTGGCTTTGCTCTTGGAGCATTATACTGGAAGGTAAGTATTGCTATTCTTTTTTCCCCCCAGGTCAACTTTACATATTTATTTGTTCATACCATATACAAACAAACTTCCCTTTTTCAAGAAAGGATCCTATTGAGAAAACAATTATTCCTACTTTATAACTTACAGTCTCAACAAAATTTAAATTTTAGACTTATTCCTCATTATGTTTTGGAAATAACCCCCTAGCTAAAGATGCACCCATAGTCCTTAGCACACTACTTAAAGAATGGGTTCTGGTTTAATAGTCTGAACTAAATATGAAAAGGAAGAAAATAGACTGAAAATCATATGATGTGCTTAAATGGCAAACAGAAATGCCATCTGTATTACTGCTATTTTGAATTTCTGCTCTTTTGTTCGCTTCTTATTGAATCCTGTCAGATTTTTAAATGTGCTAAATCATCATGACTCAGCTTTTAGAAATGCCTTTTAAATTTGATTACTATTTAAATCTGACAGTTTCTTTTTTACTTTTTCACCCTAACATCCTAAAAATGTTGAGTCAATAACACGGGTCTTTTTCATAATGTCTCATTGCAAAAATATTTTGCATGCTGAGGAAAAAAACTGTTATTGGAGTCATTGACATTAAAGATAAAGGTGAAGACCACCCTTTAAAATATTATGACAGTCATTGATATTTGTGCAATAATTGTCATTGTTCTTTTCCCAGAAGAAACAACCAAATCATACAAGGGCAGTTGAAAATATACAGATTAATGAAGAGGATAATGAGATAAGGTATTTTGTTTTGCTACATGTGTGCGTAGGCTTGACACTGTCATTTCTCGTGTATGCACATGTTCATAACGTCTCTGAGAAGTCATTCCTTCTCATGATGTGGCTCCACGGCGCGTCCCAAATCTTTTCTGCATTTCTGGCCTTTCACTGACTCTTCTACATCTTCATTTGCCTTCGCACAACTATTTCCGAAGGCACATTTGCTTATTCTTTCTTTTCCATGCTGTCAGAAATACTGATTCCTTAAGTTCTTTGGCAACATTCACCTTCTTTGTCTGTAGGCCGAGTTTCTGCCACTGAGTCTTTTCTTAAACCCTTCTGAATTCAATCTTTATTACATTCTTCCTTAAACCCTGCTTGTAATGTCACTTCCTGCTCAACTCTTACTTTCTTTCTGTTTTGTTTTTTTTTTTTTTTTGCAGTACTGGGGGTCAAACCCAGGGCCAGAGGCATGCTAGGCAAGCACTCTGCCATTGAGTTACATCCCAGCCATTTTTATTTTCTTATTTTGAGACAAAGTCTTACTAAGTTGCCCTGGCTAGCCTTGAACTTGAGATCCCCCTGCCTCAAACTTGCAAGTAACTGAGATTACAGCCCTATCACACCCAAATTTTTCAACATATTACTTTCTCTCATATTATGCCTGTATGTACGTGTGTGTGTGTGTGTGTGCATTTTGTGTGCGTGTATGTGTATATACATATACACGAGCATTTTCAGTTTGTAAATATCTATCCAGAAACTCCTTTAAAAAACTTTTTTAAACTCCTTGGGAAGACAATATTGAGACAGATAGTTATCTCTCTTTCCTATAGTAATACTTATGAAGATAAGCTTCCCCACTCAGTTTTGCATTCTTTTACTAATATATTTATAGAAAAACAGCCTTTTACAATTTTCAGATTATGGTGAACTTCAGAATCTCTGTCCAAAATAAACATCTTTCTTTTTGTTTTTCAGTATGTTGCAAGAAAAAGACAGAGAGTTTCAAGAAGTGTAATTGTGGCTTGTATCAACACTGTTACCTTTGTACATTGGTAAGTATTTAGAATTCGAGCTGAAATATTTAGTAAGAATTTAGAGGTCAAAATTTAGAAACAAACTTTACTATTATGTCCTCTATCAAGCAGATGTCAGTATGTTAATCAAAGTTGTAACATAATTGAATTGTGCATATGTCACTCATTGTGTATTCTCAAGTTTTGAAAAGTAAGCAGTGTTAATCCTGATTAATAGATGCATTTTGTATGGCAGATATGCAAAAATTAACAGTTGATTGTTTACTCAAACTATTTTTAAGGTGAGGAAAATCGATACAAAAGAAATAGAGCAAAGCAAGACTAAAATAAAATGTTATTAATAGAGGAGAAATAAATGAAACCAATTTCATTTAGGTGTAACCACCAGAATATGACAATGTCCTACTTGTTAGATGTTGAAGAAAAGAAAACCAAAAATATTTCTTTGCCATTTTAATGAGAAGGAGAAAAAGTCATACTATCTTACAATCAGGAGAATAAAACTGTCATGGCAAAGTGCCACCTGCCACATGACTGGTAATAAGTATGCCTCATCACAGTCCAGAAACCAGCATATACCGAATATAAACAGTGACAGACACCTTCTGCGATGGTGTGGTGTAGGGAGGAACTGTGAGAAAGAGTAAGACTCAGCCAGAAGGGCCTGGTGTTCCCTATCACCTGTCCTGTTCTACTCTCTGCTAGCAAGCAGCACGGCCGGGGCACGGCCGGGGCACAGCTAGGGCACAGCTGGGGGACACCCAGCATGGCGTTAACCGAATCCAATGTCAGTTCCTGCTGTCCCTCCTTTTCACATCTGCTACCTGGCTGTTGGCTCTGTTGTTGCTCCCTGAATCCCGAGTGTATTTACTGCAGTGGTGTGTGAATGTCCGCTCCTCATCCGAGCCCTCGGCTCCTTCCTGTGCTTGCCTCGCTGCAGAGGACGGCTTTGGTAGGTTATTACCAGTGTGGTCTGTGCTGAGCTCCTCCTCCTCCTGGCAGGGCACTGTCTTTGCAGCTTTCTCTTTCAGAAATTTACCTCCAGATTGAATTTTCCCCAGGGAAGCTGGGTCATAGTCTTTTGCTTCCTTTGAGAATTCATCTTTATCTTTATAAAGGATCACTTTTCAACAACCCAGCATAACGTGGTATAATAGCTACACAGACTATTTCTCTAATACTTTAATCCTGTTACTTTATATACTTCTTTACTTTTAACTCCAGTCATACTCTTTTATTTCTCTCTCTCTCTCTCTCTCTCTCTCTCTCTCTCTCTCTGTATGGGGGTTGAACCAAGGGGTGTCCTACCTCTGAACTGCACCTAGCCCTTTTTTATTTTAAAATAGGATCTTGCTAAGTTGCTGAGGCTGTCCTTGAACCTGCAATCCTCCTGTCTCAGCCTCCAAAGTCCTGGGACGACAGATGAGCATGTCCAACGCATGAATAGCACCCTCTCATTCCTGTTTCCACATCCTACCTTCTCTCTAGAGTCATTTTTTTCTGTCCTTCACCCAACACTTTTTTTTATTTTCTGGAACAATATCCCCCAAGCTTAAATCATTATTTTTCATGGAAACCATTTTCTCTGCCCTTCAACCCCACAACAGGCCTGTTTCTTTCCTGACATTTCAGTGTCCTAACACTGCACATCCACCAGCCACACATTAGATGGTTAATTGGGTCTGAGAAGTTCAAGTAATGTCCTCTGTTGTTTGGTTTGGGATTGCATTGCTATGATACTGTTTTGGCATGCAGGTCTTCAGTCATGTGGTTTTAATTGTGGCATTTGTCCTGTGACATTTGGAGAGTGGATTATGATGGGGAGACCTAGGTCACCTGTTTAGGAGGAAAGTAGATGGCATTTTAAAGCAACCATAGTCAAACAACTCATGCCTATTTCTCCTAGTCAGCTAGCATCCAAGGACAGGAGCTAGGTCTGTCTGGCTCTCGCTGTATCCCGAGCACCTAATTTATTGCATGTGCATTGTAGGTTCTTGATAAAGTTTGTTGAGGGAGAGACTGAGCAAATGCATGAGGCTTAAATGAGAGTTTAACTTGAGTGGTAAGGGAGATAGTTCTTCTGAAGCAGGGCTTGTTTTTATCTTATGTCTGTGTGTGTATTTACTTTGCTGGTTTTGGTCAATGCCACAGCAAGACGTGCACAACAAGGAGAAATACCGTCATATGGGAGGTTTGCTATTAATTTATTTCTCTTACAAGTATGAAATATTATTCATGTATAAAATGAATCAAATTAGACAGTCAGGCAAAAGAAGCCCAGAGTTGTTCATGACAAACTCATCACACTTAGTGAGTCGTCAGTGTGAAATGATGATGAAGTGAATGAAGAAGTCAGTGACTAATTTTCCTTCCAAGAGTCCCTTACTCATCATCCTTCAGAGCCTTCTCAGGGTTCTGGGAAGATGCCAACACCTTCCAAAACCTGACTTCCCATCAAAACCAATCTCTGTCTGTGGCCCTCTGATTACATTCCATGTGACTCATGGTAGGACTTCCCAATTTCTTTTTTTTAATATATTAATTTATTGGTGCATTATAATTATACATTTGATAAGTGTCAGGGTAGCAAAATCATACATGCATACATTGCTCATTTAGCCCTCCCTCAAATCTCACCCTATTCCCTCCCCCTTCCCTCCCTTTCATACTCAGCATAGTGATTGAGTCTTATAAGTTTGTATATATACATCATGTGCTTTAGTGTGTTTCCCTCCACTCCCCTCCCAACTCCCTCAGTTAGGTCATCTTCTTTGTTCACCTAAAGTTTTCTTCTTCTTTGTCTGGAGTCCCTTCATGGGAATGAACCTACCATATGACCAAGCAATACCACTTCTAGGCATCTACCCAAAAGAACTGAAACCAAACTACCAGACTAATGCATGTGTATCTATGTTTATAGCTGCACGATTCACAATTCCCAGTTTCTTATATAGACATTTTGGGTCTTTTTTGAAACCATAGCTTCTTAGAAGACAGTATCTGTTTCTGTATTTAACTTTGGAATCCCACCAAGCTATATCACTTATACTTTGCACATATACATGATGAGTAAATATTTGCTGAACTAATGAATGAAGAGATGAATAAATATCTCAGAGAATGGCAATGATGTGAAAGAAAAATTGATGGAGATAAAAAGATAAATAAACTTGTGTGTATGTAGGATGAAATAAGAATTCAAATGCTGAGGGAAATGTAGGGTAGAAGTAAGGGGGAGCCAGCTCACTGACATGAGTCTGTAAACCCCAAAGTCAAAATGTGTATACATCATTTGTAATAACATTTTGACCACCCATAGAACAATCAAAACTTTATGCTTGGCCTTGTACCAGTACAGGTTTCAAACCCTCTAAGGAACGTTAGGCCTAGTTTGGTGAGAGGTGTGTGATACATGGAAAGATTTGGGGGAGCAAAATACAACACACTAGAACAGGAAATCTTCCAGAAACTAAAAATAACTATAGTAAAAAGTACCAAGGTTGAAAAAAGTGTGGAGTTGTAATTATATATTTTAAAAAATTAGTTGTAATTTGGATTGTAATCACTTTCTTAGTTAACAAGAAAAGGGGAAAAGAAGAGAATGGCTCAGAGTTTTGGCAAAGATTTCTCCCTGAAGTGGAAGTTTCACTAACTAAAGCAAATTAAATCAAGGCACATATTGGAACACTAGAAGAGAAAACATAAGGAACAGTTATTTCTCCAAAGGAAATAACCTATAATTTGGAAATAAAAAGAAGCAAGGAAGGTATAATATTTTAAATATAAGGAAAGAATGTAGAAGGAATGAAGTAATGAGCTAAAAACAAAAGAAGGTGCTTCCAAGAAAAATATACTAAAATTGTGTTTACTTGACATCAAGCATGAAAACATTCATATGAAAAATTAAAAATCCACTTTGTCACCCAGCTGATGCCAACTATCCATATATGACAACCTGTAATCACCCTTCTTATAGGTATTTGGTAGCACAGTTTGAAAGAAAGAAATAAAACAGAGAAAAATTAGATTAAAAGCTTCATCTATGTGAACTTATTATGGGAAAATTTTGCTCTTTATTCCTCTCACAAGTTTGATTTCAACAAACTCTCATAGGTGAATTTGTGGGTGCAAAACTTAGTATAACCTAGTCGTGTCCTGCAATTGCTTATAGCTTACCAAAAGGACATGTATATAATAATTAATGTTTGAAAGTAAACTATAATTTTATAAAGTTTCTAAAGCAACAAAGGGAGCTGGCAATAAGAAATCAAAGTTGGGGTTACCGTGCGTGAATGTAGGAGATGGGAACTAAGCCAACTCTAGCTATGGTGTGGATGGCATCCCTTAGAATTCTGCCATACACAATCATATTTGAAGGGATAGAGAAATCACGAGCAAAGAAGGACTTCCTTTTGCAGGTGATGGAGGTAGCATTTGTTCTAAGTCCGATAGATCTTGGGTGATTGGTAAGATTTTATTAGCAACAGAAAATGGTAAGATTTCATTAGCAACAGAAAAGGGTTCATCTAGATACTGCAAGTGACATAAGCTAAATCAGAAAGGCCCCAAACTGTGCTCAAAGGTCACTTTGTACAGTTGGATTCCACAGGAAGTCACACAGGAAGGATTGAAATGCTGATAAGAAAGGTGGACATCAGTTTAAAAGAGAGTTTGAAATCTTGTCACAGAGCTTACATTCCATTAGGTGATAGAACTTTTAGAGAGGTTAGAAAGGAAGTGTGTGATAACATCAAAGCAGAGACCTAAGGAAAGTACCCAGGTGTTGGCATGGCAGGAAGAATAGGCATACTGAACTGGAGGAAGGGAGTCTATCTGAGAGGCCCCAACTTCTAATCAGATGTGAAGGACTGGCCACCTAAACTAGGGTCAGGGCCATGGAAATAAGAAAGCATGGACCATTTTGGAGACATGGCAGTATAAAGAAATTCAATAAATCCCAGTTATTGATGGGATGTGGAGCTTGATGGGACTCAAGGATGACTTGGAGTTCATGGGACTTAGCAGATATCAAGTGCTACTGAAAGAAAAAGAAGTCAGGAGATGGAACTGTTGACAAATATCGGTAGAGCTGACCAATGGGCAAATACAGAACTGCAGAAAACTAACTGTAAAACTGAAAAATCATAGATTTGTAATTTGGGAGTCATCTGCAAAAAATCTTAATTGAGACCTTGGGAGAAGGACTGCTTAGTCACAGGTGAGGTGGAGTCTAGTTGATAGTAAATTGCATGTATTCGTAGCATATACTCAGCAGTTTCTTGACTTACCCAGCAAGGTGAGTGTAGAAAGTAGTTCTCATTACAATTAGGCATGTAGAGAAATGCATAAAAGAAACACAAACTAAAATTTTCCTGTAGAGCTGAGCTATGACAGAAGAAAATATATCTTAGAATTGGAATAAGGAGCACTGGGCATGGTGGCACATGCCTATGATCCCAGTACTTGGGAGGCTGAGGCAGGAGGATCACAGGCTCAAGGCCAGCCTCAGCAACTTAGCAATACCCTGTTTTAAAATAAAAAATAAAAAGGGCTGAGAGTGTAGCTTGGAGGTAGAATGTCTCTGGGTTCAATCCCCAGTACAAAAACAAAACAAAAAAACCAAAATTAATTGTCTTTTTTAAAAACAATTGGAATAAGGAGAAGCACAAATCAAGCTTGGATGTTTGGGACATAGGACTGCAGAATGGTAGGTTACCAATTGTCAAGATTTCTGACTCTACCACATATTTTCTAAAAATTTCTGGAGCTTAGAACTTTTGTTTCTGAGCTTGCTTTCTATGGCCATATTGTAAAGCAGAGACTTAGAAAGGATTAGACCTGGGTTCAAGCCTTGGCTCTGCAACTTAACTAGGTATAGGAGCCTGGATGAATCAACTAATGTCTTTTAACCTCTGGTTTCTCATATACAATCATGTACACATAATAAATGTCCCAGTCAACAATGTACCAAATATAGGATGGTGGTCTCACAAAACTAGACTATAGCCCAGGTGTACAGTAGGTTACACCATCCAGGTTTGTGCAGGTACACTCCTGTTGTCCACAACAACAATATCGCCTAATGACTCATTACTTAGAACATATCCCCATCATTAAGCAACACATCATTGGATCATGAAGGGATAAAGATACTCATCCTGATTATATCATGAAGTTGTAAAAACCCAGGGTATCATTACCAAAATCGTAGTTTTAGTCTATAAAGAAACGGTTTTCAGCCTTCCAGTTTATTTTCTTTACTAAGTGACCCAGGGACAAAATAAAAAATAAATTTCCAATCTTGCTTCTCTACATTTAATTAAGTCTAGAATTTCAGATTATTCATAGGATTAAAAAATAACCTTTTGCTTTTCAAAGTTCCTTTTTGCTTTTCTAAGCATGTTTTATTTTTAAAATATCTTCTATATAGTTTGGATTTCTGGAGTTTTCTCTTAATGTCTCTTAATTTTTCTTTCTGGATTGAATTCTGCTTTCTTTTCTGGTTTCTAGAGTTCTCTATCTGGTAAATTGTCATGTAATGCAGTTTTAAACAAAAGTCACTTCAAAATATTGCAATTGTTGTTCTTCACACTGAAATTTTGAATACATTCTATGTGATTATCTCTCATTTTGAAACCACTGATCTCTGATTCTAGAATTGATAAACAAGGATAAAAGTAAGAGAAAAGAGTGTAGGGAAGAAGAGAAATACAAAACATACAGTTAGCAGATGTAGTTGAAGATAAAGACACTGCATATAATTTTAAAAGCAGATAAGGATGTACATATACTTTAGTGAAAAATTGAAAAATCTGAAAGCTCAGTGGTTTAAACACCATGAAGAACTAAAACAAAGTATGGCTTCCTTGCTTCACCAAATACAGTAAGCTGTACTGGGACCAAAAAGAAACTCCTCTGGGGCTTTGTCAGCATGTGGCGCCAGGATTTCAGTCTTTCCTTTTTTTGAGTGGGAATACTGAATGAGAGCTGGCTCCCACTGTTTCCTCAGTTGGGAGAAGTGATTGCTAGAACCTCGCTGGACGGTCCAGCGACTGGAGCTGCTCAGCGGCTATGAGGCTGTTACGTGTTGGTGGCCTCTGAGCAGCTTCTGCCCCTGTGTCAGCTACCTCCTCATTCATGCTACTCCATCTATCTCCACTTCTCCACCCTCTAGACACTGCCTTGTCCTTCATCCCTTCTCCCCTTACCATCTGTCTACAACCTTTTGTAGTCTTGCTAGAGAAACTCAGGACTAAAGAGATTGGTTATCACAAACTGATATGATTGGTTAGGGATATCTGGAGGTATATGAAAGCCACATTCATCCATTCTTATATTAAAGAAATAGATATCGAGTGCATACTATGTGTCAGGCACTGTTATGAACATTGAGGTGCAACAGTAAAAAAGATAGTCAAAGCCACATGCAGTGACACACACTTGTAATCCCAGTACTTGAGAGGCTGAGACAGAAGGATTACAGGTTTGAGACCAGTCTCAGCAATTTAGCAAGACTCTCAGCAACCTAGCGAGACCCTATTTAAAAATTTAGAAAAGGGGGATGGGGTGTAACTCAGAGGTGGAATGCCCGTGGATTCAATCCCCAGTACCACACACACACACAAAGGATAGGCAAGGTTCCTGCCCTTATAGAGTTTACATTCTAATGACAATAAATAAGACAATAGACAATAAATAAAATCATTTCAGATAATATTGTGATCTTGGAGAGATCAGAAAAGAGTGGCTGATCATTACAGCTAAGTTTTCCAGTTCTTTCGGGCTAAATGTAACACATGCTGTAAGTCTACTACTCATTCTGGGGTCTTTTATGAATTCAACTATTGAGAGTGAAAAGAAGGCAGAAAGCAAGCACACCATAATCTCTCTGTTTCCTTCCTCTCCAGGCTGGTAACAGTTCATGTTTGCTTCATAAATGAAGCAGCTTTAAACAAATTCCTATTCTGTCTGAAGTGACAGACCTCATCTTTATCTGTTCTTGCTACCCATGACTTTCTATGGATGATTCAAAAATTAGAACAGAGTGTTTTACTGTGAAACTGGCACTGAATTAATCATCTATAAAGAAGAACTTGCATGGAGCAGGACTCTATTTTAAGGACCTGGGGGTCTTGTGGTCTCATTCAGAACTTGCAAGTGATGAAGGGTGAGAAAGCACGTGTCCCAGTCCGCACGCCTCGTTTGCATGGCTCCAGAAACGGCTAAGAGCTCAACAACCACACAGCTTGACTCTCCAGCCACAGCCTGCCGCCTGTAGTTTTTCTGGTCTCTGAAAGTAGATGTCAGCCTGGATAGTGAGAGGGATACTTTTTGTTGTTGTTTTTCTCAAAGGGATCTAAGACAACCATTTCAAAAACAAACAGTAGCATCAGCTACTGTATGGTATGGAAGGCAGTGGGAACTGAGTTTTGGGAGCAGGCATGTCAGCTTTGTAGTTGCTGATTAACCAGAGGGGTCTGGTCCTGATCTTCCCGACAGAGACTGTGCACACCCATATTCCACTAGAAACATGGCCGTGGCTGGCTCGTTCTGTCCGCGCAGGGGAGCCAGTACTGCATTAGAACGGCGATGCCTTGGCAGAGGGAAGACTCTCTGAGCCATCACAGGAAGAAGCTAAGAACACTACCCAGCAGAAGAATGTGTTGAGGAGGACATTGGCACCCCTGAGGACATCGGTCTTTTCCTTCGCCCACTGTAGAGTGTATAAATCGTGTTTGCAAAATACGTTATGACATGCTTATAGTCTAAAACTATTACAGAGTTACGTAAATGGACTTGGGAGAAAATGCTGAATGTAGTATGAAGGGCCCTTTTTCAATTTCCACCATGGGAGAGAGTAAAAATAAATTATGATATTTAGTATCTAAGGTTAGAAAACCACACCCACGTGCTAATATGGGGTGTTGAAAACTAGGTTACTTGGCTTTTACAAGAATGCAAGAAATCAGGAAACTTTAGTTATTTATAGTGTTATCACCATTATCTGTTTAAAGGAACCATTTATTTAAAATCAGGCACTCTATATTCATTAAGGTTTATGGATTAAAAATAAAAAGAGAGCTTTATGTAGTTATGCATGTCAGTTTGCTATTTAAAACGTGCGACCACGTTTGTCATACTAAGAGAGAATTCATCAGGAATTCCCAATATGGACATTGTGCTTTTAAACTAGAATTTTTAAGACACTATGTGAATTCCCCTTGTTAATTTTTTTAATAGTCAAAAGAACTTGTGACTAAAGTCAAAGAATGATTTTTCTCATGGTTTTACTCTGATGAAGGTTCTTTTAGCATATCATGAACAAATACATAAAGGAATCCAAAGCTTTTCATTCTGACTTAATCCTTACAATAACATTATTGCCATGTACTATAACCACAAGATGTCCATTTTCAAAGTAGTGATATAACAGGGCATGAAAAACTAACTGCTAACTTTCCTTTTATTTCAAGTCCAAGAATTTCTAGTATATATATTCAACGCTAATCTCAACACAACTCCAGTACGTGGCCTTTGCTCTTTTTCATACCAAAGAGCCCGGATGATTTCTACGGTTCCTTTCTTCTCTAAAGTGTTGTGGTTCCTCAAGCACTAGTCATTTCTCTAAGACACAACCCAAGTGCATTGGGAAGCTGTATTAACTTGTTCAGGCCCCCAGGTACCCCCTGGTACAACAGACAAAATCGGAGATCAGTTTAATTGCTGAAAGGACCTATCTCAGTGTGTGGCATTGGTTGTTCTGACATAAGTTAACACGAGTTATATGTGCAGGTGGTGTATAGACTGAAATGGTTAATACTACTTAGTCTAATGGTTGGACTTACTTACCAGTGGTTTCCGTTTGCTTGGGTATATGAAAATGTTGTTTACTGACCTTGAGAGTACAATAAATATGCTTTTGTTCTTAAAGCTAGTAGTTGGGTTTTAACACTCAAGGACACAGTCTTAACCAATAGAGCTAAGTAAACCAATTTAGCAGGTTATGAGATCTGACATGGTAGAGGAGGGGAGATGTGTCCTCCTACTGAATGTACTGGTTCATTGAGAGTAACATGGATTGCCAGCTTTAAAACACTGAAGTTAATTAAGCGTATGAACAATAGAAAAATGCTGAACATTATTTTGGATGCCAGCTGCTTGGACATTAACTATGTCATATCTGCTTTGAGATTAAAATACACACACACATGTATTGGCTTATTTTACCCCATATGTGTTCTGAATATCATTTTTCATAAATTATGGAAAACTCACAGTGAGATGACATAGACCATGAAATTGCCTTTTAAATTGGTGCCATGTTCTCTTTTGTAATATTTCAAAATTGCCTCAATTAAAATGATTTCAGAAATTTGCTGATTCTAAATTATATTGAAGGCTCTGCACCTCTTTGGTAGAAACCAAGTCTCTAATGAAACTGGCTGTGTGAAAAATGGAGCCTGCCCAGCGACAGTGAAGTGTTCCTGGATATTGTATTGTATGCTCATGTGCTTACCACACTTCCACTTCTAATGAGTCAAGGCAAATTGATTTTTTTTAAATACGACAATAGAACAAATAACCTGTCCTCTTTAAAAAGGCTTACATATGTGAAAAATGAAAATATGAAAAAGTATGTGTCCTTAATGACGTATATACTTTTAGTAAGACTTAACTGCATTTCACCGAGCATTAAAGTACTTTGGAGAAACTTTGTGACACATGTTGGTACTCTAATTCAATTGCAGTTATAAATGAACTGAAAAATCTATTCTGAAATCATGGGTATTTCTTAATGTGTTTCTGCAGCTGGGTTTTGGTTTCAAGATTTAATTTTCATATGCGGCTTTCAGTCATCCCATATGTATCCTTTAAGAAATATATTTTTCAAAAAGGCAGTTTGGCACAGTGGGATGGATGTTGGGAAAGATTGTTAGGAGCCTCCACTCTGCCATTAACAGATAAGGCAAAGGACCTCCTCCTCTGTTCAGTTCTCAATTTTTTGTTTATCTTTATGGTAAACTCAGAGGTCATTCCTTATGGGTGAGTCATTATTGCTCTAAGACTGACAAAGCAGAAAAAAAATAGAACAGAAACTGTCCCCTACAAAACATCCAACTCTGGTCTCTGAATAAGTCATTGCTGTTTTTGTTTCTAATGTAAATAGGTCCATTAGTAAAAGTGAAATTCAGTCTCCAGTAGGGTGAATTGGATATAACCATTTACATAAGAGATGGCTTTTACCTTTGCTTAAATAAATGTTTTGGATCACCTTTGAAGAATGAAAACCAGTAGTGCATTTTAGTTAGGAAAAGATACTCTAAGATGTGTGTAACATTTGGAAATGTACCAAATTAAGCATTTAAATGTTCTCATTTTATTGAAAGCTAACAGCAGAAGATCTAAGATGCTCATAAAGTTTTTGAATGCCAAAAGATATTTTAGAACCAATTTATAATAGGGCAATCCACAAATTACATTTTAAAATTGGAAAGTGGGACAAGAATTTTACAGTAAGCAAGCATATCTTTGAAATGGCATTATTTTAAAATTGGCTTTAAAATATAGCCATTCAGATTAAAATTCATTTGTGGTGTTTGATCATGGAATTCATGGTGTTGCTGTATTCCATTAACTAGTC
Source organism: Glis glis (assembly GCA_004027185.1). Classification (NCBI taxonomy): domain Eukaryota; kingdom Metazoa; phylum Chordata; class Mammalia; order Rodentia; family Gliridae; genus Glis; species Glis glis. The sequence continues at coordinate 19,830 of PVJS01009717.1, forward strand.
TTGAAATGCCTTTGTAAGGATAAAATAATGGTACTTTCATTTCATAATAAGGTGTTGTTTTGAAAACAATCCACATTAAAATGGATATCTATGATCCTAAAATGTTTGCCAAGCATTATAAATGTTTAACTGCCATCTCCAACTACATTATTATAATGTTGTTTTTAAAAATAAAATTAAGATACTAATTGTTTAAACTGAAAAACGTGGTATTTTCATTTACTTGATTTCTGAGCTACGAGATTTATGAGACATAATTTTCCAATCAAAATAGCCTCTTCTCCTACATTATAAGGATTAATGTGTGATTATAGTGTCCACTTGCCACTGTTTTTTAAATCAACGGACTTGAAAAGTACTCAAACATTTAGATGGATGCACAGATATATCTCTAGTTCAGTCATAGATTGGAGTTTGCATATTGTAATGTAAATGTATGTCAACACTATTCTAAATAGTTTTATTATGACCGAAGTTTAATTAAATAAAAAAGGTTGTAAAATGTGATGTGTATGTGTATATACCGTATGTGTACTTTTTAAAATAGGTATATGTCCTGACCCTTTTTTATACAGGTTTGACTTTGAAATTACATTATATATACATATACTTTATTGTTCTAAATAAAGAATTTTATGCACTCTCATAAATTTGCCCTGTCATTTGATATCTTAAGGTTATCACACATGTTCACAACGATGGGCAAGTATTTATTAAAATGAAAGGTTTCTATGGAAACCTTTGTCATTAATTTACATTTTGTAGAGATACAGATACAAGAGGATAAGAAACCATTTTTCATTCCATAGATATTTATTGGTTGTTAAAATAGGTAAAGGAAATCAGGGAAAATAAAGGTGAATTAGCACATCGTTAGCTCTCAAGAGTTTTATAACTTAATTGGGGAAAAGAGGTAAAGCATTATAATGTGGATAAAGTCTCACTGAAGTAATTACCTATAGGCAAAACAGATCCCATGAATGTGCTGAGGGCATGCAGAAGGAAGAATGGATACAGAATTGAAGAGGCGTGTGGCGGAGTTGGTTTGAGCCAAGACTTACAGGGATGAGACAAATTTTGATAGAGAGTGAGAATTATGCCAACTCAGAACCATTTGCTAAAACAAAAAGTTATCAATTTTCTGTTTATTCCATCAAATCAAATAGGTCTGTCACTAGCATGCACTGTATAAAGAGTATGTATACAGAGAGGTAAGACCAGACCCTCAGATGCCACAACAGCAAATGCAGACACTGTTCATAGCGTCCATAGGAATGACAAAATCAAACCCCATATGGCTTCTGTGGTTTAGGCAGTAGTAATCACCCTGCTCACCCGCTGCTTGGTATTTGACTTAAGGCACGGTTCCCATCTTCATGACACCTGCTTACTCATCTAACATTTCTTCCCAGAGTTGTTTGCAGATTTTCCCTCCTCTACCCATATTTTATATTATAAATTTCCACCAGCATAAACCTAGATGACTGTAATAGCCTCTAATTGACACACTCCTTCACTTTAGTATTTTTATTTATTATTATTATTATTATCATTAGTGTGTGTGTGTGTGTGTGTGTGTGTGTGAGAGAGAGAGAGAGAGAGAGATACTAGGGATTGAACCCAAGAAAATTCTACCACTGGGCTACACCTCCAGTCCTTTTCATTTATTTATTTATTTACTTATTTATTTATATATTGAAACAGGGTCTCACTGAGTCACTGAAGTTGGCCTTGAGCCTGTAATCCTCCTGTTTCAGCCCCCCAAGTACTGAGATTACAGGTGTGCACTACTATGCCTGGCTCACTTTAATCTTTTGAATCAATTTATGTTAATAATGAATAATATGGAGAAATCTGTTGATTTTTTAAATTTAAATTTAAATTTTATTTTTTTGGCCAGGTGAAACACTTAAATGGTGTCTCCTTATTTTCAGGATAAAATCCAAATTCCTTAACATGCCTTACAAGGCCTTCTTGATCCATCTCTTTCTCCTCCTCCTCCTCCTCCTCCTCCTCCTCCTCCTCCTCCTCCTTTTCTCTCTCTCTCTCTCTCTCTCTCTCTCTCTCTCTCTCTCTTTCTCTCGATTGCTCGCTCGCTGTCTGCTCCTTATAGCCATAAACAACATGAGGGCTGGGTCCATGGATACTTCTACCACCACATTCCTCAAATTCAGTGCAAATAAAAATGTGGAATTAAATTGAAATAAACTTTGACTAAATAGCTATCATCTGTTGCACTGTCTGATAAGTACAAAGGTATTTCTTGAACCTTTTTATTATGGACAATTTGAAATGTACAAAAAAAGCAGACAGAACAGTATAATGAACTCCCCTGTAACCATAACCCTGTTCCCACCTTATTCTCAACTGAATAATTTTGTTTATCTAAACCCTCTATCTATACCCCTTATTACTCCACTCTCATATTATTTTCAGGTAAATGCCTAGAAATATTTGATATAACATAAATGCTATGTGAAGAGTTATTATACTGTATTGTTTGGAAAATAATGACAAGAAAAATTTATGTTCAGTATAGATGCAATTTTTTTCCAATATTTTACATGCATAGTTGGTTGAGTCCTCCAATGTGGAACCTGCCGATGAGGGCTGACGGCATTCCCATTTTAATTGCCTCACATTGTACACTGTAATACCACACTGGAGCAGGGAATAGAGTACAGGCAAAGTCTCCCTTCAGCATTTAAGTTAGTTACCCACAGAGGCATCACTGCTAGCTGTATCCTGCTAACTTCTATTTGTATATGTGTTGTATGTACAAATTTCATGCATATTTATACACACACAATTCTAGTCTCCTTTTTGTCTTTTCCATTTATTAGAAGAATATGCAATACTCTGAATCAGCCTAGGTAAACCTTCATCCTAGACTATACTATAAGACACAGGAAATCATAGACTGGCATTAAGCTGTAATAATAACACACGCCCTTTGGCATTCCCAATTGATACTTAACAAAATCCAGCACACTCTCAGAAAGTTTCCTTCATCATCTTCTTGAAGCTCAATTAAGGTTCCCTTCTGAGGACATAGTGCTAGTCTTAGCCCTTTCAACTGGTGGCTATGTTCTCTCACACAGTTCTCACTGGGTCAGAAGATGGGTTTTCTACTCCTCATTGCGACTTCTGGGTCATCTTCTCTTCTCTAGACCCTCCTAGATTCGAATCTACTATTATCAGGTTACATACCAAATGCCATTCATTGTTCCTTTCATGTACTAACTCCCAGGTGTTCCCACCTGGTTTCTTGATAGTTTAGCATCTGGATCATTGTCTCTTCATTCATTTGTACTCCTGCCTTAATTCCTAGGGATTTTAATGTGTACATAAACGATACTTTAAACATCCTGTCCTTTCAGGTTCTTGATCTTCTCTCTTCCTAGTGAACTTGCCCTCGGACTCCCAATCAGTCTCACGGTTGTCCTACAGATGTCCCTGCCATTAACAGCACCCCATTCACATCTCATCTCATGCATTCCATCTTTGAGCACCACTGTGCATCTTTCCAGTTTACTCTCGTAGACCTCCAATTCCACCACCCTTTGACCCACTGGGCCTGTCATTCTGATGATTCTACCATTTTCCACTAATGTCAAACTTTGATGCCCTCTCTTCTTTCCTTGGGCACTTATTAAAATCCACAGTCCAACATTATTATCTTTCTCTTGCATACACCTCCCTTGGTTCCTCTCTCTTCCTAATTTTTGTTTGTTAAACCAAAGCCCTTCTCAAATCCAATTTTCCACCAGTCTTTGTCTACACTTGGAGCACAGAACAACATCATGCCTACTGGTGTCTATAAATTATTTCCTGTGAACTTCAACGGGGTGCTATTGCCACCCAACAATTATACTGTGTCTCCACAGTCCATTTGCTTGTCTAGTCTCAAAGGTATTTCATACATTATCTTATCTCCATAAATGCAACCTCATTCCCCATTCTTACTCTTAGCTGATAATCTTGATCAATATTTCACACTGAAAATTGAAATGATAAAAGAGAATGTCCAAAAGCTAGAATTGGGGGGAGGGGTTCTAGGGATTGAATCTAGAACATTGTGTATATGCTAAACACATGCTGTACCACTGAGCTATACCCCCAGCCTCCTAGAATTCAAAGACTAGTTTTTATGTGATGCAAAATAAACTTGAATTTCAGGACCTCTCATGTACACATAGGTTCTTTGTATGTCTGGAGAGTGGAGGCTTAGGAATCTATACATACGGTCTTGTGTGCTTGTAAAAATTAAAGTCACATCTGTTTATAAGAAGCTGTTCTGGAGTGGAAATGGCTTCCAGCAACACCCCCACTGACCACTGTGCCAACTTACTAGAGCATTATGACCCAAAGGTACATGGTCAGAGGCTATATTGTGATGGAAACATGTCCTACTGACCTGGCACTGGAAGTATAGCAATGGAGGAGAAACAAGAAAACACATGGAGCCAGAAGCCAGTTTGTGGAAAAGTCTCAAAATCATCATCAGTCACCTGGTACATAAAATAGTAAGCAGAGACTCTGATTTCATTAATGTCTGGCCAAGACTGACATTTCCTCTTATCAGGAAAATAGTAATGGTAAGTATAGTCATCCCATAGTATTAGAGGATTGGTCCCAGCACCCTCTGCAGGTACCAAAATCCTCAGATGCCCAAGTTCTTCATACAAAATGGGCATTACACATCCTCCTGTTTACCTTAAATTATCTCTGGATTACTTATAGTACAATGTAAATGCTATGTTAATAGGTGTTATACTGTATTGTTTAGAAAATAGCAAGAAAAAAGATCTGTGTTTAGTTTTTTTTTCAGTACTGGGTATTGAACCCAGGTCATTCTACCATGAAGCTATACCTCCAGCCCTATTAAAAATACATTTTAATAATATTTTTATCAATATGTATACATATATTTTGATAAGATCTTGCTAAGTTGCTCTGTGCTGGCCTCACACCTGCAACCCTCCTATCTCAGCCTCCCATGTACTAGGATTACAGACACTCTCCACTGTGCCCAGCATTAAAAAATATGTTTTTGATCAAAAGTCAATTGAGTCCATGGATGCAGAACCGGTAGATATGGAGGATGTGGGGGCCCAAAGGGAGTACAGGCTGGCAGTGAGGGCCTGACCCTGTGCAGCCTTGCACACACGTGCATCCCTCACAGTCGCTCGTGTGCGCAGTCCCAGGTTGCCAGTGCATGCACCTCCTGTACATATTTAGGTGGTGCATGTAAGTCTCAAGCATATGCATTGCATATAGTTTTGTGCAATGATTAAGCAAAGCATGACACACATATACAATAACTAAGCAAAGTGTAACACACACGTACACGTCCCGCTGATGTCATTTTGTGCAGAACCCTATATGAGGAATGGGCCTGCAGAATAAAGTTGCTGCTCGCTGCTTGCTCTCCTCTGGAGGGTGGCTCTGTGTGCTTTCTTCCTGGCCGGGGATCTCACTGCCTGCAACCACAGCTGACCCCTGACCAGGCCCCTGACAGAGGGCCAACTGTATACAATTATAAACAAGCCATACATTTTTTCTGTTAATGGTGAGATAGCAGTAAAATTTAACAGAATTGATTTGTTTATAGAGCCAGAAACTATGTGAGGCCACATGTTTCATACTTTTCATTTACTGGCTTGACAAATGTGTCATGTAGTTATCTATCATTACAGCATCGCACATACTTGTTAAATGACCTCAAAAATCCCATGTTCATGTATTCAATGATCCTCCCTACCCTGAATCTCTGGAAAACACGGATCTTTTTTTTCTTTATAGCTTTTTCCTTTTATAGAATATTATAAATAAAATCCTATAATATGTAACCTTCTCAAAGTGGCTCCTTTCATTTAAAAATACACATTTATGATTCATCTGTCTCTCATGCCTTGATAGCTCAATTCTCTTTATCACTGAATAATATTCCATTGCATGAATGTATCTCAGTTTGCTTATCCAGTCACCTACTGAAGGATATGTTGGTGGTTCCAATTTTTCATGATTATTAATAAAACTGCTTTAAACATTACAATGCAAGTTTCTGTGTAGACATAAGTATTCAAATAATTAGGATAAATATCTAGGAGCCTAATTGCTGGATTATATGGTAAGACTATGTTTAGGTTTGTTAAGAAACGGCCAGTCTTCCCAAGTGGCTGTACCATTTTGCATCCCCAGCAGCTGTGAATGAGAGTTCCTGCTGTTCCTGTCTTTGCCAGCAATTGTTACTGTCAGTTTTTGGATTTTAGCCATTCTAATAGGTGGGTAATAGTATATCATTATTGTTTCCATTTGCATTCCCTAATGACAGATGATGCTGAGCACCTTTTCATATGCTTATTTGCCATCTGTCTATCTTTGGTGAGGTTTCTGCTCAAATCTTTTGTCCATTTTTAAATTGCATGGTTTGTTTCCTTATTGTTGAGTTTTAAGAGTTCTTTGTATATTTTGGATACAAAATCATTGTTAGATATGTGCACATATTTTATCCAGTCTAACAATGTTTTTCACAAAGCAGCTGTAATCATTTTTTAAAAATGTAGGAATCGAGTATGTTTCTTGATCAATTCATTCCCTAATCTCATTGGAGTTAAAGCGATCTCCACAGTACCTGGACTTGATTACTCCAGTTTTGCATCTGCCATGCTTTCTTTTCTGTCCTTTCTTGTTGGTAGAATATTTTAAATACTTGCAAAGTTGGATTTTTAAGAGTATTTGTGTAATGAGATGCTTTATGCTGTTAAAGCCTTGTAACTTAATGACATTTTAAAGACTGGTACTGGGGATTGAACCCAGTGGTGTTATACCTCTGAGCTACAACTCCAGCCCTATTTTTATTTTGAAACAGGGTCTTGTTAAGTTGCTGAGGGCCTTGCTAAATTGTTGAGGCTGGTCTTGAACTTGCAATTCTCCTGTCTCAGCCTCCCAAGTACTAGGATTACAGGCATGTGCCACCACGCCTGGCTCTCAAAATAAACATTTAAAGATGTAAAACAAAAAGCTAAAACACACGAGAAGTAAAAATTTGGCAAATAGCCGGGTGTGGTGCCGCACACTTGTAATCCCAGTACTTAGGAGGCTGAGACAGGAGAATCTGGGTTCGCAGCCAGCCTCAGCTACTTAGTGAGGCCCTCCACAACTTAGTGAGACCCTGTTTCAAAATAAAGAATAAAAAAATAAGGCTGGGGGTGTAGCTCGGAAGTAGAATGCCCCTGGGTTCAATCCCCAGTACTGCAAAAAAAAATTTGGCAAAAGTCATACATACTTGACTACAATGAAAAGATGTTTTGAAATGTTTCATAAAAATAACTGAGAAATTACAAACTTCTGATTTAAGCCTATAAAATGGATATAAAGCATCAATTTATGTTCTTTATATTTATTAGAGAACTGAGAGAATACTTAGATTAAAATAAGTAGATATGAAACAAATCAGTAAAGATGATTGAGGAAATAAATTTCAATTCTTCTATTATTGAGAATCAAACTAACAAAAAATGTATCATATCAAATGCAGAAATTTGTCAATAGGAAAAGAGAACTTTCCAATGGGAGTTATGAGTAGACATTTAAATTGATTTGCAATCAAATTAATGAAAATGGGTCACTGAAACACAATGGAAAATGATGTACTTTTTTCTGATTTGATACAAAATACTACATTGATAAAAGTAACATAAAACTCATAATACATCTCCACAACAAGGGTATTAGCTCTAAACTTAAGGAATATCATCAATTTAATAAATATTTAAAATTAAGCATAATAAAAGAAGAAATGTCCTAAAATCTTACAGCTAGTTAAGGAGGGGAGTAAAAAGAACTTCACGAGGTTTCCCCTGATTTGACAATTCTACAAATTTACAAAACACTCTATATTACCAATAGTAAAAACAAAACAAAAAGTTGATCAGTCATATTAATTGTGCTAGCGATGTAGTGGCGGAAAGACTGACCTATCTTTCTGTATAAGATCTATTATAAAATATTTTTATATGAAGAGGTATTAATATGAAGAGTATGCAGCCAAAGAGAAGGAAATAATTGTTCTAGAGTTGTGTCTGGCAGTCACTTCCTTATCCAGAGGGTTGATACAATTTACCTACTGGGATTACTAGAATGGAAATTTTCTCTACTTTGAATTCTTTGTTAAACTCATTCAGATTTTCACTTCTATTACTCTTGAAATGGCTCCTCAAGATCTCCATGTGGAGCCTGGGGTGGTGGCGCATACCTGTAATCCCACTACTTGAGAGGCTGAGACAGGAGGATCAAAGGTTCAACCTCAGCAACTTAGTGAGACCCTGTTTCATACTTTATTTTGAAACCGGGTCTCACGAAGTTGCGGAGGGCCTCACTAGGTAGAGAGAGTGAGAGAGACAGGGAGAGAGAAAGAAAGAGAGAGAGAGAGAGAGAGAGAGAGAGAGAGAGCTGAGGCTGGCCGCGAACCCGGATCCTCTGGTCTCCGCCTCCCAAAGTACTGGGATTACAAGCGTGCGCCACCACGCCCAGCCGAGACCCTGTTTCAGAATAAAATATAAAAAGGGAACCGAGGGTGTAGCTTGAAGATAGAATGCTACTGGGTTCAATCCCCAGCACACATACACACACAAATAAGATTTCCAGTGGTCAACTCTGAGTCCTCATTTGCTGTACATTCCCTGATACACTTTCATGTTCTTATTTTATCTACCTTACAAGTTGCTTGATCTCATTCTCTTCCTGCCAAGTGTTCTTCCAGTTCTGTCCAAGCAGTCGTGCTCCATCACTCAGACCTTGGCTCCCCGCTGTTCTCAGGATACTCTCATTTCTCGGTGATCTCGTTCAGTCTTGGAATGATACAGATATGACAAGTGAATCCAATGAATTTATCCAGCCTAGGCTCCTCGCCTCTTGGATATGAATGTCATCTCAAATTTAGCATCCTCAACTGACTAGACTGATCTTATTGAAAACACACACACACACACACACACACACACACACACACACACTGTTTGACTTGATTTTTTTTTTTTTTTTGCGGTACCGGGGATTGAACCCAGGGGTGTTCTACCTCCGCGCTACATCCCCGGCCCTATTTTTTTATACTTTATTTTGAAACTAGGTCTCACGAAGTTGCGGAGGGCCTCACTAGGTAGAGAGAGAGAGAGAGAGAGAGGGACAGGGAGAGAGAGAGAGAGAGAGAGAGAGCGAGCTTAGGCTGGCCGCAAACCCGGATCCTCCGGTCTCCGCCTCCCAAAGTACTGGGATTACAAGCGTGCGCCACCACGCCCGGCTTGACTTGATTTTTTTGAGTCATTTGTTGCTAATTATCTAAATGACATCTCTTAGAAATATTAAGAATTATAGCCTAGATTTATACTTTTCTCTTACTTGAAAAATGTTCTTTTACTAGTATTATTTCCTATAGTTAAAAATTGTTTATTGAGGGGATAGGGAAAGGTGTATCAATGAGTATTAAATTACATTTACATAGGTGTTCTGGTGTGCTATTGCACAGTAGGGTAACCATAGGTAACAATTATAGACTGTATATTTCATAAAGAGCAAAGAAAATATTTTGAATGTTTTTACCATAAAGAAATGATAAAGGTTCTGAAAATATAGATATGTTTAACCGGATTTAAACATTACACAAGACATACATGTTTCAAACCATCATATGATATATTTTAATTAACATGTACATTTTTAATGTTTTTATGTATCAGTTAAAATACATTTAATTTAAATTTTTATTTTGAATTTTTATTTTTTTATTTTTTATTGGTGCATTGTAATCATACTTTTTTTTGTGGTACTGGGGATTGAACCCAGGGGCATTCTATCTCCTAGCTACACCCCCAGCCCTATTTTTTATTCTTTATTTTGAAACATGGTCTCACTAAGTTATGGAGGGCCTTACTAAGTAACTGAGGCTGGCCGTAAGGATCCTCTTGTCTCAGCCTCCCAAGTACTGGGATTACAAGCGTGCGCCACCATGCCCTGCGTAATCATACATCTTGATGGGTTTCAGGGTTGTAGAAGTATACATGCACACATCAATTAGCCCTCCCCCAATTCCCACCCCCATTCCCTTCCTCTTCCCTTCTTCTCATGTTCAGCATAGTAGTTGACTGATAAGTTTGTGTATGTACATCCTGTGCATTAGAATGTTTCCCCCTTCCCCCCTCCCATCTCCCTCAGTTAGGACGCCTTCTTTACTCATCTGAGGTTTTCTCCTTCTGTCTGGAGTCCCTCCTATGCCCTATTCTCCCAAATGTTTATTCAACAAAATAATGTTTATGCAAGCAATTATTACTTGTGCTATGACTTAAATATAACTGAAGGTATATTGCTCTTTCAGAAAATAAACAGTGATTTTAGTACTTGTTTATCTACAAATATTCTAATTCTCATTCTAAAATATACTCACTGAAGGCATCAGCGAGTACAAATTCTATGGGATTTTAATCTCAGGCAAAAGGAAATCATATGCAAAACTGGGAATATTCACATAATGTAAAATATTTGTCATATGAAATTCTTTAGAATATATTAGCATAATATTCCTTCAAAAGTTGTTAGAAAATAATGTAACCTTAAAGACCTCTGTTTAAAAATAACTCACTCACTATAATTCTTTAGATATTTGATGGAGAAAACTACTGTAAAATAAAACTATCTTCCTCTACTCTTTATGCACAATTGTTTTTGAATTTAAAATCGGGCACTACAATGCTAAACTCCAAGAAGGGTTTCTTTTGTAGGGAACAGTGAGGTAGCAAATGATGCATTTCTTTGCAGCCTAGAATACTCTGAACAACCACTTTGCATCATACACAATGAAATCATTAAGTGATCCACCTCAAATGTAGAAAGCTAAGTATTCTAAGACAAACACACCTATTTATGTAAAACATACATGACTTTTGAAATATATACAATAGTACTTCAATTTGAACTCTACCTGGTGTAGAGTTTATTAAAATATCAGAAGATTTGAATGACAGCATTGCTTTTTTAACTAAAATATTTATTCATTTTGGAATTTATGCATACTAAAAAGATTATTTAAAAATGCATGGCTCTGTCTTTCTCAGAGTCAAAGCCAAAGTTCTTTAATAACCAGTGTGATTTGCCTCCCTGACCCCTGTTTGACCTTACCTCCTTCCCCTTTCTTTTTGGCTCTCTGCTCCAGCTCCACTGGCCTGCTTGGAGGTTGTAAACACATTCCCATCTTGGGGCGACAGGCTCTGCTCTCTGCTTGGAATATTCTTCCTCCAGGTATCTACATGGTTCACTCTCTCACTTCTCCAAAGCTTTGTTTAAATGTCACCCTCCTGGTGAATCCTAACCTATATACTACATTTAAATAGCAACACACAGCCCCAGCATGGTGGCACATGCCTGTAATCCCAGTACTTGGGAGGCTGAAACAGGAGGATCACAGGTTCGAGGCCAGCTTCAGCAAATTAGCGAGAGCCTGTTTCAAATTAAAAAATAAAAATAAAAAGGGCTGGGGATGTAACTCAGGAGTAGAATGATGCTGGGTTCAATCCCCAGTACCAAATAAATGAATAAGTAGCAGCACACCACTTTCTACCCCAGCACTTCTAGACCAATTTAGTGTGTTCTACTTTTGTCCTTGTATTTATCACCTTCCTACACAAAGGTCCCAAAACTCTATTGATTCATGGTGCCATTGGTCTCTCTGTAAGTATTTCACAGCACCTGTGGCTAAAAGAAATATCTAACAATATCTACGTTTGTTATTAAATAGTTATAAACAGTTTAATAAGTATTTTTATCCAACCAACATAATAGCCATTTGAAAAATAATACACATAGTTGAAAGAAAATAATATTTATACTTCATTCTTAAATAACAACAATTACTTACTAATATGATGATGTGCCTGTTGGGCCCTGAATAGCTTGTTAGTGCTTTGAATCATAACAGACAATGCCACCCTTGTTTCTTGTTGTATACCGATTTATATGCAGTATTTATTTGTTGTCATAAGCACTGAAAAATTGGCTTTGAAAAAAACATGTTATCACAAAATAATTTAGCATGATCTCATGTTGAAAATTTGAGCCACCTCAGTGGGGTATAGTGGCGCACGCTTGTAATCCCAGTACTTTGGGAGGCGGAGGCCGGAGGATCCACGGCCAGCCTCAGCTCTCTCTGTCTCTCCCTCTCTCTCTCTCTCTCTCTCTCTCTCTCTCTCTCTCTCTCTCCTTAGTGAGGCCCTCCGCAACTTCGTGAGACCCGGTTTCAAAATAAAGTATAAAAAATAGGGCCGGGGGTGTAGCGCAGAGGTAGAACGCCCCTGCGTTCAATCCCCGGTACTGCAAAAAAAAAAAAAAAAAAAAAATTTGAGCCACCTCCGCTAAGAATTTGTGCATTGTTTGTGAGATATTGCTGTGTGTCTTTGCTGCTATAACAAAATACCTTAGGCTGGGTAGTTTATCAGTAACAGAAATTTATTGCTCACTGATCTGCAGGGTAGGCAGTGCAAGATCAAGGCACCAGAAGTTTAGTATCTGGTGAAGGTCCATTCCTCTTAGTGCCTTCTTGCTATGTCTTCACATGAAGGAAGGATTAAAAAGGCAAGCATACTTACTGTACATTTTTGGGGAGGGTGGAACCTAGGGGCATTCTACCTTTGAGATACACCCCCAACCCTTTTTATTTTTTTATTTTGAAACAGGATCTCACTAAGTTGCTGAGGCTACCTGTCTCAGCCTCCCATCTAGTGGGATTACAGGCAAGAGCCACCATCCCCAGTTCTCATTTTACATTCTTTTACAAGGGCATTAATCCCTTTTGTGATAGTGGGGGTCCTTAGAATGTAATCATTTCTATAAAGGCCCAACTTCTTAGTATTATCGCATTGAGAATTAACTTCTAACATGAATTTCAGGAGACAGCAAAATTCAGATCATTGAAAATTTAAATAGCCTACAGTGTTCTTGTAATTGCAACATTGCAATTTGTTGCATCATCCCGGGGTTCCTTGGCACACAGTTTGAGAACAATGGCATCAACATACTATATATTTACTTCCTTATTAGGTATATTCTCAGATGCCTTTTCCATCACCATCCGTCATGAAAGAGTATATCTAAGCACAGGAATGTCTACCTGTTTTGTTCTCTGATATATCCCAAACACCAAAAGTAGTCATGGCCTATCTAGGTTTTTAGTATAATTTGTGAAATAAATGATTATTTTCCTTTTATTTATCATTTACTATGTTTCTTTTTCTGTGAATGCTCTGTTTATATTTTTGCTAATTTTTCTATCAGATGTTTGTTATCTTTTTCTTGGTTTGTGAATATTTTTTGCTCATCTAGTAAATTAGTCCTTTACTTATTATATGTTTAGCAAATACTTTTTCCAATTTGTTTGGTTTTTCTGTTAGCATTTTTATGGTAATTTTTCTATAGGGTAGTTTTGCTGCTGTATTTTCTATAATTTTGCTGTATGTAATTTTAAAATTTTTGTATAGTTAATTCTGCCATTTCTTTTTCTGTATATTTTATGGCTAGACAGACTTTGCCTATTTCATTATAATAAAAATGTTGTACCCATATTTTTTCTAATTTTTATAGTTCCGATGATGATGATGATGATGATGATGATGATGGTGTTATGTCATTGTTTTACCAGGAATTTATTTGGGCTTTAAGATATAGATTCAGCTTGGTCTTCATCCAAGCGATTTTCCAGCTGTCTCGCCACTGCTTATTAAATAATTGATCTTTCCCCACTGATATGAAATAACAGCTTTGACATGCACCAAATTCCCGTGTGTACTTTGGATTTATTTCTGGAACCGTCAATTCTGTTTCATCTGTCATTTTGTTCCTTCTTAAGCACCAACCTATTGGACTCACTGTGGTCCTGAAAATAGTTTTTAGCTTAGCTTCACAAACTAATGAATCTCTAAGTTGGGGGCTGGGAGGATAAAACATTACCCTTTGAAACTATCCTTAAGAAGTTACTTCAAAACAACAATTTGGCAAGAATTAGAAACCACAATTCAACCAGGACCTGAACAAAGCTCTCCAGGAGATTTCCTTTTTATCCATTCAAGTATTTATCACATTTCCGGGGACATTGTAGGCACATAGAATTTCAATGAGTCAAATAATTTTTAACAATGAAAACAGGGCAGCATAAATGAAGTTATAACTAAAGTACAGAAAAGACTAAGCCGGGTGCAATGGTACATGGGTATAATCCCAGTATTTGGGAGGCTGAGCCAGGAGGATCATAAGTTCAAGGCCAGCACATGGTAATTTAGTGAGACTGTTTCAAAATAAAAACTAAAATAGGGCTGGGTGTGTAGCTCAGAGGTATACCACCTCTGGGTTCAATCCACAGTAACATACATAGACACACACACACACACACACACACACACACAAACACACACACAAACATGAAAAAAGAAAAGAAAGGAAGGAAGAAAAAAAAGACTAGCAATGACCAATGTTTTCTGTACATAACCTGTTAGTTATTGTGTTAGAATGATTAACACAGGACGATGATGCCATGAATTGCTATGTTGTTCTCATTGAACAGTCCCAAACCTTACAATATGCAATTAGAAATATAATGCAAAATATTAACAATCTTCTATTTTTAAATGATACCTCTGTATGGAGTATATACTTTGCTCATATAGATATATTTAAGCAACATAAATAATCACAGCCCAAAAGCATCATTATCCTATAAGGATAGGCTCTAAAAACTCAAGAAAAACATTGGACATCTACATGAATTTTAAAAAAGATACATATGCATATACTATACAATAATTTAAGGTAGCTTTTGACAAGTGGATATATAAGTATTCAGAATGTTAATATTGACTCTAAAAGTTTTCGATTATTTCAACCCTTGATCCAAATGCTTTCACAAGTAATTCTATTTCCTTTTTGCCTGTCACTCTGCATAAGTCCAGGAAAAGCAGGAAAGAGCTAAACATAGGGATTATGGGGTTTTCTCCCACTCCCACCTCCACCTTCAAATATATGTGAGGCATGGTCTCTTGGCCAACAACAAATACAAGGACAATTTTCTTTACCCTTGGCAATGCAACCTGGTTTCTTAAGCTGATGGAAAAATATTCCTTGGAAACCAACCACAATAACCTTTTCTATTTATAACTAGTAGCAAACAGATTAAACATACAATAGTGCAAATGGACCAATTAAGGTAAAGAGCACAGAAACAGAAAGGTACTATGTGCAGCTTTTATCAAATTTAAATAACTATATTCCAAACACTCACTCTTTTTAGCCTCCAATTTTTTAAGGCTTCTTGCTTTGAATCACTTATACTGTGTCATGAGACTGTTTAAGACTAACCAACTGTGTTATGTGTATTATTTTGTTCCCAAAGTTGTCATTGAAACGTCTGGGGCATTCATACCATTGAAAATATAATTCTGTCAGCACAGTCAGGTAGAAGTGTTTCCAACTTCTATAGAAAACAGACAAAGCAAGGATGTTTCCTGTGCCAATTAGCAGTTCTGCTGAACAAGAAGGAAGTGTGTCTAAAGATGCCTGAATGAGAACCCAGCAAGCTCAGTATTTGAATGAGAACAACCCAGCAAGCTCTCTTGAGCTTTTGGCACCCATACAGACCACTGTAAAGAGTTCCCAGGAAGGTCATCCAATTCCAGTGAACCATAGGGATTATGTGGGGCAGGGGGAGCAGTTGTGGGGCTTATTCCCTTTAGCACATGTCCAGGGGAGGACATTTGCCAATGCTTGGCACCATAGGGTTTATAGATATTTTCAGTTGAACTTATGAATACAGCTTTTCATGCACCAAGCAATTGGTGCAAAGGAATAAGTTCAATGAAACCTATGAATTGTCTGAAAATTCAATGAAGTTGCAAATTTGCACTTGGAAGTAACATTCTCTAAACACATAATTTGATTTAGATTCAGAGTACACGTTTATTTAACTGTGGGATAATTTTTTTTTGATGATTTGTCTGTGCTGCTATTCCACAGCCATTTGAGAAATGGCTAATTTTCCAGGGTTTCAGCAACATTTTATTTTAAAGGTGACACACTGGATTATAGAATAGTTGCTATCATTTTAAATATTTAATTAATACAGTTGTTTTGCTACAACTCTGTACTCTTTGTGTGTATATGTGTGTATGTGTGTGGGGGGTACTAGGGATTGAACCCAAGGATGTTCATCCTATTTCTGAGCTATATCCTCAGCCTTATTATTGTTATTATTATGATTTTTTTGTAGTACTAGGGATTAAACCCAGTGGCATTCTACCTCCAAGCTACAACCCTACCCCTTTTTACTTTTGTTTTGAAACAGGGTCTTGCTAGGTTGCTGAGACTATCCTTGATTCTGTGATCCTCTTACCTCAGCCTTCCAAGTACTGAGATTACAGGTGTGTGCCACCACACCCGGCTATTTTTTAATTTTGAAATGGGGTCTCGCTAAGTTATCGCGTGTTGGCCTCGAACCTGCGATCCTTCTGTCTCAACCTCCCACCCACATACTGGGATTATAGGTGTGCACCACCACACCGAGCAAATTCTGTACTCTATTAGGATCTAATTCATTATAAAATCTAAGAACACTGTTCTTATTCTTTATTTGAAAACTATATCCTTTATTTACCTATATGCAAGTTTATTTTTCTTTTTTCCCTTCTCTACTGCCTTTATCAATTTGGTTTGTCTCTTCTATGAAATAAAGCTTAACATAGCTTTTCAGATTACATTTAGTACATACATGTCTCTTATGCCTGATGAAGAAATGGTACTAACTCGACAAATATGTGATTGCTAACTAGATACAGTGGGGCACACCTTTAATCCCAGCTGTTGGGGAGACTGAGGCAGGAAGATGACAAGCTCAAGGCCAGCCTGGGCAACTAAGTGAGACCCTGTCTCATAATAAAACATAAAAAGGGCTGGGATGTAGCTCAGTGGTAGAGTGCTTGCCTGGCAGTGCAAGGCCCTGGGTTCAATCCCCAGTACCCCGGGGCGGGGGCTGGGGAATGATTGCTTAGTGTGTTTGTCAAACACTTGCAGGTCACCACCACGCCATATTAAGATAAGCAAAATTCAGGTTTTGTATTCGAAGGGGGAGAGATGCTAGGGATAATAAACAACTAATAGTTATATGGCATGAGAAAATGTCCTCCCAAAGTCTGTTCTCAACCCAGCAACCAGAGTGAGCTTTTAAAAACAGAGGTCAGATCTCTGTTCAAACTCTATTTGCTGTCAATGGCTTACAAAGTCCTGTCTGATCCAGCCTGGGTTTTTAATTTGCTCCCCTTTCTCCTGCCCTTCCTGCCTCTCTCATTCTTGTCCCATCACACGGGTGGACTTGCTCACTTGCTCTTCAATGACACACTAATATGAAACATGGCAAATACACTCCGACCTTGCTTTCCTGCAGATATCCACCTATTACATCTTTTAAATCTTTGCTCAAAATCCCACCTTCTTAGGGAGAACGTCCCTGACCATCCCACTTTACACATTCCAGCACGACCAATCCTTTTGTCTAGGATTTGTCTCCCTCATACTTTATATGCCCCCACATCAACTTTTTTTGTTGGTGTTTAGTTTCTGTCTTGTCCCCTAGACTATATGTTTTATGAGAGCTGGTACTTGTGTCAATGTTATTATTTCTGTGTTCAGTGTCTTTAAAGGAACCTACTATATACAAATTGCTCAATAAATATATATTGGAGGAATATATATTGAATCAATGTATGACTACCAGAAGTATGTATTAACCAGAGTTCTTCAAAGAAACAGAACCAATAGTGTGTGTGTATGTGCATTCACAGAGAAAGAGATAAAGAGAGGCAAACAGGTGTGGTGGCACACTCTTGTGATCCCAGTACTTGGTAGACTAAGACAGGAGGATCACAGGTTCGAGAACAGCCTCAGCAACTTAGCAAGGCTCTCATCAACTTAGTAAGACCCTGTTTCAAAATAAAAAATAAAAATGGGGCTGGGGGTATAGCTCAGAGATAGAACACCCTTGGGTTTAATCCCCAGAACCATAAAAAAGAAAAGAGAAAGACAGAGAGAGATTAGATTTATTATAGGAAATGGCTTACACAATTATGGGGGCCAAGAAGTCCCATGATCTGCCATCAGCAAACTGCAGACCTCAGAAAGTTGGTGGTGCAATTGTGTTTGAATCAAAAGACTTGAGAAGCAGGAACATCCATGTCCAAGGGCAAGGAAAGATGAATGCCCCAGCTCAAACAGAGTGAACTTGCTCTTTCTTTGCATTTTTGTTTTATTCAGGCCCTCAACAGATTAGATGATGCCCTCCCACATAGGTGTGGGCAGATCTCCTTTACTCAGTCTACCAATTCAAATGCTAATCTCTTCTGGAAACACCCTCACGGACACACCCAGAAGTAATGCTTTACCAGTTATCTGGATATCCCTTAGCCTAGTCAAGTTGACATGTAAAACTGATCATCATAAAGAACAAAATAGCAGGGGAGAAGACAAGTTTCAATGATTCTTGCTCATGGTATAAGGAAGGCTTCATGGAGGATGTGACAATTTAGTTTGACTTTAAAAGAAAGTAGATATTTTCCAATTGTATAAAGGGGAGTGGGGGACACCCTAATCATGGAGCACAGTGCGTTAGGATGTTTTCAACAAGACAATGAGAAAAACTGATTCAGGGGGACTTAGTCAATGATGAAATGCATTGACTCATATAACTGGACATCTTGAACTCATAGAAACAAAACAGCAGGTTCCAAGGTTCAAACTCTCACACTACGACATTCAGAGGAAAAGAGAAAGCTCTCAGAGGAGTAGGTACTTTTTTCCCACATCCCAAACCTAATCCTAAATCAATCACCTTGGGTATGCATATGAAATAGACCAATTGGTGTTAGCCTGATTTATATGAATCAACCACTATGAAGTAGAAATGAGTTACTAGGTTTAGATTAAACTAATCATGACCACCCTTGGATCTGATGGTAGGGCTATTTTCCTCTAAATCCATGCTTACTATTCAAAAGGTTATTGGGAAATCTATCACAAAATCCATAACAATGGATTAGGTGTGTCCAGAAGGATGCTTACAAAAAAATAAAAGGATTTGGTTATGGAAGGGGTAAATTGAGGCCAGATTAGGCAGGGCCTTGCATAACTGAATTAAAAGATTGGAATTTGTTCGGGAGTTGTAAGTTATAGAAATTATTTTAAGCAAGAAAGTAGCATGATAAGATTATTATATGATTTTTGATGTTTCAACACCATAAAAATAATCTTGTAACAACCTAAAAACTAGATTGGAAAAGTTTGGAGGAAGAAAAATCATCTAGGACTTTATTGTAAGAGTCAAGGATGGCAAGGTGTGGTGGCACATGCCTGTAAACCCAGTACTTGGGAGGCTGAGGGAGGAGGATTACATGTTTGAGACCATCCTCAGCAATCCAGCAAGACCCTGTTTCAAAATAAAAAATAAATAAAGGGGCTGGGGGTGTAGCTTGGAGATAGAACACCCCTGGGTTCAATTCCCAGTACCACAATCAATCAATGTCCAGGAAGGCTTAAATTGGGGCAAAAAGAAAGGGCAGATATTTTTTACATAATACCAACAACATTTTTATAAAGAAAAGAGACAAAATGATGCTGAAGTTCATATGTTGGGGGTCCAAAAAAAAGATATGATCATTTTTGACAGGAAGGGAGAGAAAGGGGAGAGAGAGAGAGAGAGAGAGAGAGAGAGAGAGAGAGAGAGAATATGAATATAAATGAATCCAG
This sequence comes from Glis glis, assembly GCA_004027185.1. Lineage (NCBI taxonomy): Eukaryota > Metazoa > Chordata > Mammalia > Rodentia > Gliridae > Glis > Glis glis. The sequence continues at coordinate 39,657 of PVJS01009717.1, forward strand.
GATTAGAGGGAGTATATTGAAGAAGGTTATGAAAAAAATATCATGAGAGAGTAAATCAAGAATCCTGTGGGAAAATCAAGACCTCTTGGGATAGAGTATAACTGATTCTTTCTCAGAGACAGGGTGTGTGGTGGATTCGTATTGTGTTTTGATCACTTGGCATTCACTTTCCTTCTTCATAGCACCCTGATAACCTTTTGGGAAGGTATTGCTTCTCCATTGGTTACAGTCATATGGGTCAGGGATTGGAAGTCTTGCTTCTACTTAGCCAACAAACAACTTCTATAACCCAAGTTCTGTCACTTGGATGCTCTTTCCTTAGAAACTGAATAGTGGAAAAGCTAGGAGTGATGGCACACACCTGTAATCCCAGTACTTGGGAGGCTGAGAAAGGAGGATCACAGGTTCAAGACCAGCCTCAGCAACTTAGTGAGACTCTCAGCAACCTAGCAAGACCTTGTTTCAAAACAAAAAAATAAAATAGGACTTGGGGTGTAGCTCAGAGATAGAATGCCCCTGGTTTCAATCCCTAGTACCACACACACACAAAAAGAAAGAAACTTAATAGTGGGCAGAGTGAAGAAAGACTAGAAATGAATTCATCAAAGAAGTCAAAGTCAAGCCTGAAATTCCAAGCTGTTTTTGCCATCAAAGAAACTGTTTTCTAATTCCCTCTGGAATTTCCTTGGTTCCCATGAAATTTTGAATCTACAGTTCCAGGCTTCTTCATACCACAATCTAACTATATCCTTCTAGCAAATTCCATTTCTCTTTGGAAAAGTCTATTTGTGTCACACCAGCCAAAAGACTTTAACTGATTTAAAAAAGCGAGAAATAAAAATGATCTTTGAAAGAATAATATGTTTGAAAGAGTAGATATTGAGGATGTTCTTATAAGACAAACAATTCTAGGATACATATAAACTAGGTTATCATTTTTCAGGAAATCAGGGGCTTGAGAAGAGCCATAGAATTTTTTTGTCTATTTTATTTTAACTGCCACTGAAAGGAATGAATTAGAAACCAATAAAAATGATAAAAAGAATCACACATCTCATTGAGACTGAAAATATAAATTTTGATGGCTCCCAACCAAGATAATTATGCAAATTTCTTTAATAGTATTTAGAAATTATGAAATAGGATTAGAGAAAACATTAGTAGGGATCAGAGACTACTAATCAGATTTAGAGACTAGAGAAATGCATATTGCACTAAACAGTCAAGAAAGAGTGAATGGTGGGTTGGTGACTCTATATATATTTGACATGATGAGCTCTGGGATTCTGCCCTGCTAGTAGCTATCTAGACCTTATATATGAGGGTGGGTGGAACCAATAACATTTTAGCATATAAATATGTGGCAAGGATAGGATTCAGGATTGAGCAATTCCAGGAAAAATATTTTTCAGATGTCTATAGGCAGCACAGACCAAAGGGAAAACCCAGTCTATAACCCAAGAAGGAGAAATAAGTTTGTAGCCCTAAATGAAATGCTGAGCCTCAAGCCCAGAGAATACTAAAATGCCACAAATGGGAAAAAAAAGTGATAAGTTCAAAAGTTTGGGGGAGATGAAGCAGATCAAGATATGGCATGATCCAAGTGCCTTGAAGGATGCTCATGCTCACAGCATTAAAGCACAGGTTCACATCTGCTTGTAGAAAGGGGGTGTAATAATAGGAAAGTGAAGCTGATACTCCAGTTAACTGGTAGCTAATAATAAATAGCTTGGAGAATAAGGGAGGGCAAAATAAAAGCAAAAAACAAACTTACTAAAGTTGAGAGAATATCATGCTAAGTGAGATTAGTCAGTCACAAAAAGTAAAAGGTCGGATGTTCTCCCTCATATGTGGAAGCTAGAGAGAAATTGGGACACAGGACGGACTCCAGGCAAAGGAGGAGAAACCTTAGTGAAATGAAGGAGGGCACCTAATTGAGGGAGATGGGAGGGAGGAGGAGGACTTGAAGAAGGAAACACTTCAATGGACATGATGTACATACACAAACCTATCAAAATCAATCACTGTGTTGAGCATGGGAAGGTGGGAAGGAGAAAGAATGGGGTGGGAACTGGGGAATGGCTCAACGAGTGCTGTGTGCAAGTACACCTCAATCACCCTGAACTTCCTCAAGATGTATGATTACAATGCACCAACAAAAATAAATAAATAAAATTGAGAGAGCCGAAGTGGAGAACTAGTAGAACTCATTTAGAAAGAGAAATCTTAGGATTGAAGATTAAAGGCGCAGAGAGCCATGCGAGTGGGTTAGAGGGGAAATTATTGTAACATAGATCAAGGAGATGGTCCTAAAATATATGGTGAGTCATAACCATAGAAATTAATTGTAGTTGTTGAAAAATTATTAGAAGACAGGATGAAAAAAACAGTGTCAACATCCTTGGTGAAAGTTTCAGGAATATCAGTCAATGATGAAGGGACAGATGGAGAGGTGAGAGCCAAGAAGGAAAGGATTGAGATTGGCCACCATGTGTGTAGACATTCTAGTGCAAATGGTCTGTACTAAGAATCACACTCTGTCTTTCCATTACTCAATCTTCAGATAAACCTTATCTTCTTGAAATATAATGATTTCCCTGGTGGATCCATATCATCATTATGAGGACCAAGTTTCCTTTATATAGATAAGATCCTTCTGCAGGGTTAGTTTCATCAGCACACATTTTCCCCAAGGGATTAGAAGATAGTGATGGGGTTGGGAATGTATGGATATTGAGTTTCCTGCCCTGAGGGATGGCCACAGGGGAAGGCAATAAAGTCCCATGACAAGTGGAGCTAAGGTGCTGGGCACTGCAGCTACATAAGGGAGAAAAGAGCCTGGAGTGGGATCTAGGAGGAAGAATAAATAGCATATTTAGGTACTGACTCATATGCTTTCTGAGGAAAAGATGCTTCAGAAAAATAAATTATTTTCTGTAATCAAGAGCATGGACTTTGGAACAAGAGAAATCTTAATTAAAATATTGGCTCTGCTACTTCATAATTATGTAACTTAAAGCAACCTCCTTACCTGAGCTTGCTTCATCATCTTTCAAATTGCTAACAATATTTCTTTACATAAAATATATATGTGATATAAAATGCAATAATTCACTAAATATGGCCATTCTCTGAGCAGACTATCAATACACAGTGAGTGGTTATTAAATGGTAGCTTAGAACAAAGTCTAACCAATTGGATCTATGCAGTTTGTGGTTTCCATTCCCTTATTTTTCTATCTTAATATCATGTATTTTAGAATTCAATTTATCTTATTTTCCTTATTTAATTTATTGTGTCCTAGTTCTTTTTATGTGATTTTAACCTGACACATTCCAGCTATGGCTATATTTTCCATCATTTTCTTTCCTATCATAGTATCTGTACCATGGTATAAATAGCACCCTTTACTATAGTCATAATTTTCCTTGACAATGTAAATTCCATGAATATTATATATCCAGTGAAAATTCAAAAAACAAATCACTCCCTTATTCTCAACCCTCTAATCACTTATACTCATACTAACCATAACATTAGAAGCTCCTACCATGTAACACGAGACCCTCTTTGTCAGGCCCTGATTATTTCAAATATAATATCTTATCGCTTCCAGACATTACAGGCTTATGTATGGCTTTTTTTGTTTCTTTCTTTTTCTTTTTTTTTTTTTTGTAGTTTCTTCTCCAGAAGGGAAACACCATGAGAATTAACTTCATCATGATGACTAGAAGAGTCATTGTTTCAGCCCATTACAGTTCACCAGAGAAGCAGAAGATAAATGCAGGTTTTAGAGACCAAATCATTTTCCCAACACAGTACACTGTACTTATTTATCTAGAAATTACTGTTTATTGATTAAATCACCATACATTCTCAGCACAAGTCTTACCATCTTAATGAACACCATGACCTAAGTAAGCTCTGGGGCTTACTCTGCCTCTCCCAGTCCTTAATAGGATTTAAAGGGGGAGATATTAACAGATGCCAAGTTAGATTGTTGCAGGTTCTCCTTTTCTGGTCATTGGGCAAGCTATTCAATTCTTATCCAGAGTAGGAAAAAGCCAGTACTTCAGAAAAGTTTAATAAAGAATTTGGCATTGTATCACAAGATCTCTCTTAATAATGTAGATTTATCAACAGCATTGGTCCAAATTCATTGCTTCTGCTTTAATTTTTTTCATTTTACATTTAATTTTGTCTCAATATAATTATTATAAGTAATCTTTCTCCCTGTGCAGTAAGGAATCAACCCAGTGCAAAGAAAAAATCTTCCATCTTGCTTTGAAAAGAGGAAGAAGATTTTTTCTAAAAAAAAAAAAAAAAAAGGCCGGGCGTGGTGGCTCACGCTTGTAATCCCAGTACTTTGGGAGGCGGAGATCGGAGGATCCGGGTTCGCGGCCAGCCTCAGCTTTCTCTCTCTGTCTCTCTCTCTCTCTCTCTCTCTCTCTGTCTCTCTCTCTCTACTTAGTGAGGCCCTCCACAACTTCGTGAGACCCGGTTTCAAAATAAAGTATAAAAAATAGGGCCAGGGGTTTAGCGCGGAGGTAGAACTCCCCTGGGTTCGATCCCTGGTACTGTAAAAAAAAAAAAAAAAAAAGAAAGAAAATTTTTTCTGCTCCTCATCTACTCAAAAGATGAACAAATATCCCCCCCCCCAAATTCAAAATGTTACTTCTGGCCTTGAAATGTACATAGAGGCAGCTTTTGATGGGCTGATTCAAGTTGTCTAGAAAGGGCAGCTGGAAACACTGTGCATGGTGCCTTCTTTGGAAATTTCTTAAAATCAATTCTTGACAATTGTCTTAGAGCCTTGACAAAGGCTGTAAGATCTTAACCACTCCTGCTATTCCATGTCAGGAGTGAGGGGCTCAGAGGAGGAGTTGAAATTGTCAGGAGCAAGAGCAGTAGTAGCATTGGCCTCTAGAGGCAGGACCTCAATAATTCGATGCTTGTCAATGATCCTGGAGGTCCTGTTTCCCTTTTCCGCAATACCAACAATCTATGCCTGGCGACCAGAAGATTTAAGGGCAGAACAAAAGTGAGCTGCCTCTTCTCTTGGTAGACAAATCAGTAACCTCTGAGGTTTCAGCTGAAGTTCCTTGAAGGAATCCAAACTGTCCACTGGCTTTCTGATGTCTGCCATCTTGGCAGTGATTGGCAGATTATGAATGACAAAGGATGCCTCATTTCTTTGTTGTTTTACAAGGTTACGAGAATGTCCTACAAGGCTGAAGCCTGTAACATCTGTGGCTGTATGGGCATTAAATGTGCGCATCAATCCAGCAGCAGTTCTGTTTAGGGTTGCCATTCTGAACATGGTTTCCTGATAGGACAGTTCTACCTCTTCTCTGGAGGCCACCATCTTTATTTTATTCCATCTTTCAGAATTATCCAGCCACTATGGGCATTGGCAGCAACTTGGATTCCTAAGGGTTTGGTTAACATGAGCACATCCCTAACAACTGCACTGTCAGGCATTATGAATTCATCTGGCCGACACACCACAGTGGCAAACCCACTGATGATAATCCAAGGGTTGACTACTGTTTGCCCACCAGTCACCACAGTCCTACCTTCCTCGGCAGCATCCCGAAAGCCTTTGATCAAGAGTGGTGTTACCTTTCCTCGTTCCTCCTCACTCATGCTCTGGCTAACACTGAGTAACATCAACATGTTCTCACAGTCAGTAATGCCCATGGCATAGAGGTCACTTAGCATGTTGGCACAAGTTATGTGCCCCATCACGGAGGGATCTTCCACCATGGGGTAAAAAAGTTGGTGGTCTGCACCAGTGACAGCCCCTTGTGTCTCAGAGGGATAACACAGGTGTGCAAAGCCCAGAGCTGTAAAGGCTGGGCTGGGGCCTGCTGCGGTGGACAGGCGGGCATGTTGCACCACCTCTTTCCCTTTCAGGCCTCCACACAGGACTGGACCCAGCTGGGACTGAACTTCTGGCCACGTCAGTCCTGCCAGGAGTTTGAGCAGAGTCTCTTGGGGGACCTTGCAGCCTTAGCCCTTCATGTTGGAGGAGTTGGTCAGCTGCCAGCTGGGGCTGAGTCCCAACGCCTGGGGCTCAAAAGGCTGGTAGCTATAGAAGCCTTGGTCCAAGACAAACCTTGGTCCAAAGACAAGGCAGGAGAAGCCTTCTGCTGCAGCCATCCCCTCTCCACTGGCCCTGGCCTCAGCTTCTGCCATCACGCCTGCCAATAGGGAAGGGAAGGGAGGAGAAAAGAGAAAAGGACCATTTTATTTTCTACTCAAGTTAATAGGAAATAACAAAAATTATCTGCAGAGATTCTCCTGTGCCACACAGGCTCATACTGTACACTGCCTTCCTCTAAAGATCAAAGTTAAGTGACCTACTTCCAAGTGCACACAGTTTTGGAACATGAGTTTCACATCCATATAATTATAAAATACTTGGCACACCGATACTCCTTGGAGAGTTTTTGCTAGGGTGTAACACTTTCTCACCGCAAAATTTTTGGAAGTAATCTAAAATATTCAGCTGGATGGATATCATAGATTTGCAAAATAAAACAGTAGTTAGCAAAGCATTATCATGACAAGAAAGAAATGGACTACAGCTCTTAGAACTACAAACATTTAACATTTATTCAGCTATTATTGTATGCCAAGCACTATGCTGAATGCTTTATTGAAATATCCCAGCAACTTAGAGGATGGATACTATTATCTTCTCCATTTCATGGATGAAGTACAGAGAAGTTAGGTTCTTGTTTAAACTTATGCAATTAACTGATAAGTGAATGTACTGGGTTGAATAGTGTACCCCACAATTCATGTCTACTTGGAACCTCAATATATGAGCTTATTTAGAAATAAGGTAGTATCAGATCTAAATAGGTGAAGTGATATTGAATTGCTGGGTCCTAAATTCAACGACTGGTATCCTAAGAAGGCTGCGTGGAGATAAAGGTACAGGGAGAAGAAGGCCATGTGATGACGGAGGTTGAGATTAGAGTGAAGCACTCACAAACCAAGACTTGCTAGAGCCACCAGAAATTAGGAGGAAGGCATGAAACAGGTTCTCCCTCAGAACCACTGGAAGGAACCAACTATGTAACACCTTGATTTTAGATTCTGGCCTCCATAATTATATGACAATACATTCTGCTTTTTTAAGTCACTTGGTGTATGGTAATTTTTTTATAGCAGCTCTAGGAAAAGAATACAGTAGGAACTATCTTAAATCCAGGTCTGCCTGACACTGAAGGCTAAGTTTTGTCATTGTACTACATTAGTCTCAGAATGTCTTTTACGATTATTATAGCACTAATCACCCTTTATGGCAGTTATCTATAAATATTGGTAATGTGTCCTTTTAAATTTTATTTTTATTTTTTATCAAAGTATGTAGTTGACAAATAAAAATCATACGCAGTCCTCCCTTGACATCTTCAGGCGACTGGTTTTAAGAACTCCTGCAGATGCCAAAATCTGCAGGTGCTCACGTCCCTTTATAAAATGGCATAGGATTTGCATATCATTATGCACATCCTTCCATGTACTCTGAAACATCTCTATCTTAGTTATACATCTCCAGACTACTTATCTAGTACAATGTAAATGTTGTTATACTCTATCATTTATGGAATAATAACAAGAAAAAAGTCTGTACATGTTCAATACAGATACAGCTATCTTAATAGGCTTAACTACTTAGTTAATGTAAACAACAATCTAACATTTTTGAACCACAGTTGGTTGAATCCATGGATGCAGAACCTTATTAATAAGGTGGGCCTACTGTATATTATGTTGCATGCTCATCATTTTACCCTTAGGCCTTGCATAATGCCTGACACAGAGCACATACTACAGGGCATGAAAGAGACAAATGAGTACCCATTCCTTCATTGCCAAATCCTTTGTTCCTTCCTTCGTAGTTCTCCCACTCCTCACACATAATAAACAAGTGCTTAATATCAAGAACAATGAAGAAAATAGTATAGTTATATTATATACATTTCCATAGTTTATTAATGCTGAGTTAATTCCTCATTCTTAAAGTTCATGTTCTATGAATATCTAATTGGGGTTTTATTGTGTTTTTTTATATCATGCCTTGTTATGCACAGGATTTAAAGCAATTACTTCCTAACAATGCAAAAAATAAGCTAATAAAATAATTACATGCAAAAATGGAACTGTGATGATATAAAAGAAAGACAATTCAAAACTCAGTTTCTGCCGGGCATGGTGGCGCACGCTTGTAATCCTAGTACTTGGGAGGCGGAGACCGGAGGACCCGGGTTCACAGCCAGCCTCAGCTAGTTAGTGAGGCCCTCCACAACTTCGTGAGACCCGGTTTCAAAATAAAGTATAAAAAATAGGACCCGGGGTGTAGCTCGGAGGTAGAACGCCCCTGGGTTCAATCCCCGGTACCACAAAAAACCCCTCAGTTTCCCCTATTTATACACTCACAATACATCTAAGATTACTTCTGTGATGCCACATGTTGGAATTGTGCAGTTGACATCAACTGGGCAGCCTCCGATTCAATTCAATTCAACCAAAATGCTGTCTACCTAGAGACAGCATCAGATCCCACAGGTTGAGGACTTAGTGCCACAAGACGGCCCTCAGTGCACACACTAGTCACAAGTGCAGGCCTCTGGAACTTCTGATCAACTGGCACAAATTGGGGTTCCTATAGGCCCCTCTTTAGGCTTCATTCATTTGCTAGAATGGCTCATAGAAACATTTACTTGCGCTCACTGGTTTATTATAAAAGATATATTAAAGGATCCAATTAGACAGTCAGATGAAGAAGTAGATAAGATGAAGTCAGGAAGGGTCCCAAGCTCAGGAAGTACTGGTCCTATGTACTTGAGATGCGCCCAACTCCTAGAATGCAGTTAAGTCCTTGTACATGTACAGATAGACAGAAACTCTCTGAACCCTGTCCTTTGTAGTTTTTATGTTGGCTTCATTGCATAGGTATGATTGAAGATTGGACAACCACATACAAATGTGATTGGAAAAAAGGGTATGAGCTAATGGTAAGAGACTGAGGAGAGGGGACAAAGCAAGGCCTGTCTGTTTGGATTTTTATTGGTTTCTCTGGGGCATCATTGCTTCCTCCAGGGCATGAGACAGAACCCTTCCTGAAATGATGGTCTGGTGATCTACTATCAGACAAAGTAGGTCAGAGAATTATTATTATTATTTTTTTTGCGGTACTGGGGATTGAACCCAGGGGCATTCTATCTCTGAGCTACACCCCCAGCCCTATTTTTTTATTCTTTATTTTGAAACAGGGTCTCACTAAGTTGCAGTGGGCCTCACTAATTAGCTGAGGCTGGCCGCGAACCCGGATCCTCCTGTCTCAGCCTCCCAAGTACTGGGATTACAAGCGTGCACCACCAGGGCTGGCTCAGGTCAGAGAATTATTTTTATAGACAATTCCAAGACAGAAATGGACAGGAAGATTAGAGTTTCTGTGATCTGCATTGAGAGAGAGTTATAAACCAGGAACGGTAGACAAAGATATGTGTGTGTTTGCACTCATGCAATCACAGACAAAATGCAGAATAAAAGAAAAATAATATGAAGGGGAATAAAGCTTGAACAAAAAAATGCAGAGTAGATTCTTGACCTTATAAAATATGGGTCCGAAATTTTGATGCTAACTCTTATAACAGTAATGCTAGAATAAGAAGACATGCTCAAAGTAGTCTTCAAATTGAAACATACCAGTTGCTTGGGATGGCTTTAATAAGTGATTCCTGCCTGGAAACCAGGATGGATATTTCTCCCATGAATCTACATAAAGAAGGGAATTCCAGATTGTGTGGTGATGCAGACCTGTAATCCCAGTACTAGGAGGGCTGAGACAGCCCAGGCAACTTAGCGAAACCCTGTTCCAAAATTAAAAAAATAAAAATAAAAAGGGCTGTGGGTGTAGCTCAGTAGTAGAGTGTCCCTGGGTTCAATACCCAGTAACACACACACACACAACACACACACAGACA
>PVJS01009718.1:0-14449 GCA_004027185.1 Glis glis
AAAAAAAAAAGTTTGCAATAGACCAGAAAGGAAAAAGAAAGATATTTAAAGAAATGTCATATTTTCAAACAATGTGGATGCTTTCAGTCATGCTGGGAGCTTTCTGTTGGATTCAGTTGGCATTCCGCCCCATCTGTGCACAAGCCTGTACACTTGTTCCTTACAGTAAGAAACTCTCTCAACTGCTATTAGTTGACTGTTCTCATCCAGTGTTCTACACAAGGGAAACTGTATCAAAATAAAGGTCCACTTTGTTCAATAAAGAATTAGACCCACTCACCATTATTAACATGGGGAAAAAAAATTCAACCTGACCTTTCCCTGTTACTGTTTATCCCCTGAGGCTTGAATTTAATTCTTCATTGCTTTGAGGATGTCAAAGTATAAACTTCAAAGGTACAGGGTGACTGATATACTGTATTCACAATAGATTGTTTTAAGTAACGCATGCATGTAGTAATTCATTTGAAACATTCCTTTGAAAATTAAAACCTCCTTCTTAAAAGAAAACACTTAAATATAGGGCATCACAAAGAACGGTATTGATAGCTGCCTCTTCTAGTGTGTGTCTCCTTTAAGAGTTATTATTCCCTAAAATTACTGAATTCTTATAAATTTATTTCATTTTTTGTTTCCCTTCTAACTTTTTTTTTTTTAGATTGATGGAGTTTGGTGCTGGGGATCAAACCCAAGACTTCACATATGCACAACAAGTGCTCTACCACTAAGCCACACCCCAGCCCATTATTTTTATTTAAATATTTAAAATAAAGCTGGATAACCAGTTTTCTCAACACCATTTGTTGAAAGGCTGCCTTTTCTCTAACATATGTGTTTGGCACTTTTACCAAAATTCAATTGGCTATAAGTGTGTGAATTTGTTTCTATATCTTCTATTCTGTTCCATTGGTCTATATGTCTGTTTTTGTGCCCAAACCATGCTGTTTTTATTACTATAGCTCTGTAGTATAATTTGAAGTCAGGAATTGTGATGCCTCCTGCATGGTTCTTATTGCTGAGAATGGCATTATTATTATTGTATGCATAATATACAAAATTACAGGATATACACACAATGGAATTCTACTCAGCAATAAGGAAGAACAAAATTATTTCACTTGCAGGAAAATGGATGGACCTGGAAAACATTACGATAAGTGAGATTAGCCAGTTGCAGAAAGTGAAGGATCATATGTTTTCTATCATATGGGGAAGTTAGGGAGTAATAGGGATACCAGAAGGACTTCAGATAATGGAGGAGAAACTCCAGTGGAGCCACCAGGGAGGTGTCCTAAGGGAAGTGGGTGGAGGGAGAGGGAGAATCAATGAAGGAATCACTTCCAATGACATTATGTACATATGTGAGAATACCAATGCCAATCTCAATATCTTATACGGGGAAGGAGCGAGAGGGGAGGGAGCCAGGGGAAAGCCCGTCAAGTGCTGTGTCACTATGATTTACATTATGATGTGAGACTATAAGACACCAATAAAAGTATAAAAAAATAAGGCTGGGAGTGCTGGTGCAGGCCTGTAATCCCAATATTTGGGAGACTGAAACAGGAGGATCCCAGGTTTACAGCCAGCCTCAGCAACTTAGAGAGACCCTCTGCAACTTAGTGAGACTCTGTTTCAAATTAAAAAAAATAAAATAGGGCTGGGGTAAAATGCCCCTAGGTTTAATTCCCAGTACCACAAAATAAATAAATAAATAAATAAATAAATAAATATTTAAAATATATTTCTGGCTCCAAATTGCCTTTTTGTTTTATGGGTTACTTTCTTACTCATCTAGTTTTAGTTTAGATTTTCTGTATTTGTTTCGCATCTTTGCATTTTTTTTTATTATCAATGCCCCCCTTTTAAAAAACCTTTTTCCAGCCAGGCGTGGTGGCACACACTTGAAATCCCAGTACTTGGGAGGCTGAGACAGGAGGATCTGGGTTTGTGGCCAGCCTCAGCTACTTAGTGAGGCCCTCCTCACCTTAGTGAGACCCTGTTTCAAAATAAAGGATAAAATATAGGGCTGGGGGTGTAGCTCGGAGGTAGAAGGCCCCTGGGTTCAATCCCCGGTACTGCAAAAAAAAAAACAACTTTTTCCAATCTCATAAAGAGAAATAATTTACAATACATGGGAGAAATGTCTCAGATTACAATTTCTTAAGATGAAGGTTTTCACAGTTCAAGGGGAAAAATAAAAACAAAACCCAAAAAACCACCTGGATTGAAAATCAGTTAAAATTGACACTGATGATAACTATTAAGGAATGGAAAAAGTCAGTAAGAATTAAAAACCTTCATGACTTTGGTCCTTCTTTTACATGAAACCCCATCAAGCTTACTGAGAGGGGCAGAGGAAGAGGAAGAGAATGTAAAACCTTCAAAGTGCATGAAAAGGTCCTGCATTTTGCTTTGGTAGGTCATACACTAAGCTGGTAATTGTCTTACCAATATACAATCAGAATTTATCAACCAGAGATTTAGGCAAGGGATACCACATACAGGTGTCAATAATTAATTGAAGACATTAAAGGAATCTCCACTTCTTTATGGTTAAAAGGGCATAGCCTTGGGAAGGCAGGATCCTCGGAGCGACGATTGAAGTGCAGCTTACAGTCCTGTCTCTGATTCACGTGGCTGTGCTGTGGCAGCCCCCCCGTCTGTCTGACTCCAAACCCAAGTTCCTGGTTTCATCTTTTCATTGGTCTTGACACACTATATGCATTTTAATACTTACGGTGGGTACCTTTTTCAGTGATCTCTTTTAAAAACAATGAGGAAGCTACAATTCCAAGTTAGTTAATGCACCTTACTATTGCTGAATAAACATGTTTTGTTACGCAATGTGTGTTTTTTGGGTACTATTTATTTAAAAGATCAGAAAGACAGTCTAACAAGGAGGTATTTGTTTCATCAAAGTTCATGGTTGCTGCATACAGTTGTGGACGGCATATCTCTGCTTCCCTCCCTCACTTTCTTATACCTCCCTTTCTTTCCTTTGGGGTCGGGAAGTGCATGGGGCACGGTAGCCATAGTGTTATACATTGGCCAACATTAGGACTTTGGTGAATGATACATTGGCAGTAGGGTCAGACTATTCTTGGAAAGTGATTTCCCCAATGTACAGGCAGTAACACAAGCCGTTTCCACTTCTCTGTGTCAGGCAGGGCAGCTGGTGGTCTGTATATTGGAATACCATCATGACCGCCCTGCCCAGTTGAAGCACCACTTCATCCTTTGCTGCCTCCAGCTATGTAACTACTCTTAGAAATTTCCTTCTCTTCTTACAGTCATAGTACAATTCCTCTTGTACTAGATTGTCTATCCCTCACCTCTTTAGAGACACTTGGCATTTCTTCTAATCAATTCACACTCTATGTCCGTTTTAATCTTCCTGTCAGTCACATCCATCCATTTTTCTTTCCTTCTTTCCTTCCATCTATTTTCTTTCTTTCTCACATTCCTTCTCCCTTTTCCTCTACCTCTTTCCCCTCTTTTCTCTTTCTCCCTATCCATACATACGTCTCCATTCCTCTTCCTCCTTCTTTCTTCTTTCTTTTCCTTTCCTCTATCTCTCATTTATCTCAACTTTTTGGTCTCAAACAGATGTCATGAGCAAAGAGAAGCTAGTTTGAAAGCTTTCAAAAGTCCTTGTGTTAATTTACCAAAAGTACTTTCTGCCAGGCATGGTGGTACATGCCTATCCTCCCAGGACTTGAAGGCCGAGACCAGAGGATCACACATTGGAGACCAGCCTCAGCAATTTAGCAAGACCCTGTGTCAAAATAAAAAATAAAAAGGGCTGGGGTTGTAGCTCAGAGGTAGAATGCCCCTGGTTCAATCACCAGTACCAAATAAATAAATAAAAATAAAAATCCTTTCTTAGTGAATGAGCTCCTTTGGAGTTAACTACTTTCATTTCTGTCATTAATTGTGTTCGTTTGCTCAGTATGAAGCTAGTCTGTTTAAAATCGATGAGGAGTTTTCTAAGTGACTAAAATAGATGCCACTCAGAGATGGCTTGCTTAGTGGTACATATCTCGTGTTTTTCCTTCAGTACTTCCATTAACCCTGCGAGGGAGGGTACATTACTTTCCTTTTACAAGGGATAAACGAGTTCCTAAAGGTTAAATACATTGGTTCAAACAGATTAAATAATAGTATCTGTCACATAAAAAGATAGACCACATACATACTTGTTAAACTAAACATATCTAAGACATAGTTACTAGAGGTGATACTAGAATTCAAAGCTAGATTGGTGAGCTTCCAAAGACCTTGTTCTTTCTGCTAAGACGCACGGCTTGTAAGTCCTACTTCAGAAAGAAGCAAAGAGACTAATTAAGAACCAGGCCAAAGAGTACAACCAAAGTGTGATTTATTTGACCTTGTTCAAAACAAAACGAAACACCAGATCAGCCGTACTGGCCTGAAATTTTTTTTTTTTTTAGTCTTGTATCATTTTCTTAAAAAACAAAAAATTCATGCGAAGTGTCATGTGTTTTAGTAATGTAAAACCCAAACCAAAAAAAAACTAAGCATTCAAAAAAGATTCAGTGGAAATACAGGAAATTCCTCTTAAGTAGGAATAATCTTTAAGTGAGGGGGATTATGAATCTTTTATTTATTTTGCCACTTTTTACTTTTCTGTATTTTCTAAATTTTCTATAGTAAGTATGAGTTGCTTTTCCAATGAATTATATCTTCCGTAAAGTTAATTGGCATGTTAAATTAGTGAAAAAGAAAAAAAAAGTTTTTGCAGTTACCAGATTACATTTTTACCATGAATTGAAAAAGCAACTACATAATATCAGGTGATTGTGTATTGTGTTTGTAAAAAATGTTTTAATCAGGGCTTAGAGAGTTTAGGAACCCCTGCCATGACAAGTATGCTACCTGTTTGATGGAAGGAAAAAGTCTTAACTGAGTTAAGCCTTGGAGTTTAATTACTACTTGAATGAAGAATTAAGACTTTAAAACCCAGTTGGGCATTAACTCATCGAGGCTTCTGACATACTGTTTTAATAAAGCTTCTGAAGTTGATACTACACAGGAAACAGGAGCAAAAAGGTACCAACTCAGTGAATTCCGGGACTGAGTGTGTACTCCATGAAAACCATAGCTTGTCTCGGGAAGGGAAGGGGAGGAAAAATCTTTTCAGCTCATCTATTTTCAGGCTCTGAAATTTCTCCACTGTCCTTTTAAGGGTAAGCTTCCCCTTCCAAGTTTGTTCCCAACTGAGAGAGAAATATCCATGATAAGAAATTGTTGTATGGCTTTGGTACTTCCAGCTCAACTCATTTTAATTGGAATGTACTTAATTTGAAAACTGCAGTATCTGATTCTCAAACATATCACCTGGCATCCCCATAGTTCCATTTTCTCAGAGGTACGCTCACGTGTACCCTTGGAAACACATAGGCAGGCTCTGGGCAGCTATATTGTCGACATGAAGGATAATTTGAGAGGTGTTACTGTATTCATTCATCAATCACTTCAGATTCTGAGGATAAAAAGACAAATGTGAAATGGTCCTGGCCTTCAAGATGTCAGATGAGGTGGGGCGCGACGGCATACACCTTAATCCCAGCACTTGGGAGGCTGAGACAGGAGGATAGCAGGTTGGAGGCCAGCCTTAGCAACTTAGCAAGACCCTCAGCATCCTAGCAAGATCCTGTTTCAAAATAAATAAACAAATAATAAAAAGGGCTGGGGGTGTAGCTCAGAAGTAGAATGCCCCTGAGTTCAATATGAAGATGAAGAGGAAGAGGAGGAAGAAGAATTACCTTGGGGTAGTATGGTAGGAGTGTGTGTGTGCATACTTATATACATATACGTGTGTATATGTATATATGTGCACACTTTTTAAAAGAAATCCAGCTTTGGAGTCATAAAACTTGACTTTAAGTCACAGTAGCACAAAATTGTATAAAACTGGAAATCTCTAATATATGAATATAGCAATACAAAAATGTATGAATATACCTACATATACATATATGTATTTGTTTTATGCCTGCACATGTATGTTTTTATACATATTATATACAGCTCACACTCTCCAAACGTTATTAAATTGGGAGCATATAAGAGATTTTGCAGGAAAGAGGAAGAGAGGTGACTTCCTTTCTTGCAGAGAAGTGACTTCCAGGTAAAGGATTTATAGAAGAGTGTAAAACAAAAGTACATAGTGTAAAAAATGCTTTTTGTACTTAATTTTAAAATATTATTGTATTCTTAAAATAAATAATGTAGTCACTGGGCACAGGTGAGTACAAGTAAATATGTCTCTCACTTCCTTGTGCCCCAGGCACAGTGAGCACAACAGCTTGCAGCTTCTTATGATGCTTCCGGAGATATGTTATGCTTGTAAATATACAAAACAAGCCACTTTTTTGCTTTTTTTATCTCATTAAATTTTTGAAAATGTTTTGAGACGTTCCATGCCAACTTTCGCTCCGGTATCTTGGAAACTTGACGGGTGCAGTCGAGGTCAGTTGAGCATGCCTTCTTGATCTCATTGTTATCTTGCCCTCCTAACATCATTCACAGAATTACTGTTTGTAAGTCTCATGCATACCTTCAATCAATGTTCATGTAGCCAACAATATAGATAATACAACATAATGTGATTATGTTTACTGGTATTTAAGTTTACAGAAATGGTATACTACTAAAAATACAATTCTATAACTTGCTTTTTTTAATATCAGCCTATGTGGGTCTTTTTTATAGTTTATCTCGTTTTTTTTTTTTTTTTGGTACTGGGGATTAAACCCAGGGACATTCTACTGCTGAGCTGTACCCCCAAAACCTTAAATTTTTTTTAATTTTGAAACAAGGTCTCACTAGGTTGCTGAGGCTCTCACTAAGTTGCTGACGCTGGCCTCAAGCCTGTAATCCTCCTGCTCACCTTCCCAAGTACTGGGATTACAGGTGTGTACCACCATGCCTGATTGTGATAGTTTATCTTCACACATTTAACTGGTACATTTTAAGATGCTATAATCTTCTATTGTATAATTATATCACAATTTGTAAATATATTTTCCTATTAAATGACTTTTATGTTTTTATTATAATCTATGCTGCAATAAACATTTTTACACCCATGTCCTTCTGAACATGCAAAAATTTCCCCAAGTTATACATCTAGAAGTAGAATTGCTAAATCAGAGAGTATGAACAGCATCAACTTGAAAGATATTTTGAAATTGCTCCCCAATGTAGTGGTACTAATTCATATACTTACTCGCTATATATGACAGTACAGTTCCTTATACATTCTTGATATGTCTTGCTATTGTCATAACTTAAATTTTGTCAATCTGAAATGATGGTAGACTGCTATTTTTCATTTTAAAATTATTAATAGATATCTTTTCATTTTTCTTATTCATTTAGACCATTCTATCCTTGATTGCCTGTTCTTAGACTTTGTTTATTCTTCTATTGAGTTATTTAGGCAAAAAATTACCTTTTCAAAGACTGTGGGTTTTTTTCACTTTGGTGTGTGTTGTTGAACATAAGAATTAAAGAAAAATCTTGGTGTCATCAATTTTATCAACCTTTTCTGCTACTTCTTGTATTTTAAGGAATTTCTCCACATCAGAATGTTAATGAAGATATTCCGTATTTTCTACCAAAAGCCATTTTGAACATTCAGGTCTTGAATCCATTTGGAATTTATTTTTGTATATGGTGTGAGAATGGGATCCGATTTTATTTTACTTCTTCCATAGAGTTAATCAATTGTCCTAACACCGTTCATTGAACAGCCCTGCCTTCTCATGACTCACAGTGCCATGTTGGCCACATTTCAAGTTTCCACACACGCAAGTATCTGTTTCTGGATTTTCTATTATGTTCCGTTGGTTTCTTTGACTCTTCCCGTGCCAATACCACATTGTCTCATTTTCTTATAGCTCTATAAATTCTTGATATATTTGGTCAGGCAAATTTCCCCCTCCCCCCACATTTATTCTTTTTTAAATTTATCTTGGCTTGTCTTGATTCTTTGTACTTCCATATTAACTTTAGAATTCACTTGTCAAGTCCCATAAAGTTTCTTTTGGATTTTGGTTAGAATGTTATTAACTTTCTTGAGTATTTCAGGGTGGGGGAGATTGACATCTTTACAGTTCTTGAATGTAGTAGTATATCTCTGTATTCAATGGTTTTTTGGTTGTTCAAAAATATTTTGTTTTCCCTATAGAGGTCTTAACCGTCATATATCAGGTTTATTCCTAGGCATTGGATAGAGTTTTTCCTTTCTATTTCATTTTCTGGCTAGTATTATTATTTTGTTGAAATGCCAATGATTTTTGTATGTCTGCCTGGGGTCTTCTCCCTGGAAATGTTTGCCTCCCTTCCCCACTTTGTCCAGGTATCTGCTCGAAAGAACCTTTCACTGCTTCCTAGCTCCAAACCCTGCTTTGTTTTCTTTATGACTGTTATTACATGATGACACCACTTCATCTGGCGATCTGTTTATGTGATTATTCTAGTTCACCCACTTGAATTTAAAATCTATGAGGGAGAGAATTTTTCCATTTATTTATGCGTCATATCACCAATGCCTGAGGCAATGACGAACACAGGCTTCGTTGACTCGATACATATGGGCATCAGTTTTGTTACTTTTTTTTTGCATTTTTCTGCATCTATTATGTGCTAATACAATTGATAGATTTTATGACATTGAAACAGGTTTGTATTCTTGGAATTACCATGCTTGAACATGTGTGTGTGTACTTTTAATACATGGATGAATTTTGTTAATATTTTACTTTGGATTTTATGTTCATATAAGAATTATTTTGTAGTTTTCTTTTTTTGTGTGTGGTACTGGGGATTGAACGCAGGGGCGTTCTACCTCCACGCTACGCCCCCGGCCCTATTTTTTATACTTTATTTTGAAACCGGGTCTCACGAAGTTGCGGAGGGCCTCACTAAGGAGAGAGAGAGAGAGAGAGAGAGAGAGAGAGAGAGCTGAGGCTGGCCGCGAACCCGGATCCTCCGGTCTCCGCCTCCCAAAGTACTGGGATTACAAGCATGCACCACCACGCCCGGCTGTAGTTTTCTTTTTAATAACATGCTTGCCTGGTTTGGGTGTCAATAGTATATTAGCCTCACAAATTAAGCCAGCCAGCTTTTCATCCTTTTAAAATAAGTTCTATAAAATGGCATATTTTTATCTTTGGAAAGTTTGTTAAGGTACATCTGTAAAACTGTCCTGGCCTGGTATATTTGGAGGGGGGTTTTGTTTTCTTTTTTTTTTGTGGTACTGGGGTTTGAACCCAGGGTCATCCTACCTCCAAGCTACACCCTCAGCCCTATTTTTTATTTGGAAACAGGGCCTCCCTAAGTTGCTAAGGCTGGCTTCCAACTTGAGATACCCCTGTCTCAGCCTCCCAAGTATTGGAATTACAGGCATGCGCCAGCCCGGCTGGAGGAGAGTTTTCTAACTAATATTTTAACTTCTTCAATAGTAACTAGTTTATTCATGTTTTTCATTTTTTCTCCAATTTTGATAATTATTTTTGTAGTATATTACCACTTTATCTCAGCTTTCAATTGACATGGTATGTTCCTATTATTTAAAATATCTGTACCCTCTATATATTAATATCTTTTATTAATAATTATTTATACTTTTTACTTAAATTTTTTAAATCATAGTTCTAGCTTTTGGGCCTACTGATCTTCTATAGCATTCTATTTTAGTGGAAACTCAAATAACTTTTCCTTCCTTCCTTCCTTCTTTTATTTTAAGTACTAAATTTGTGAGAATTCTTTTATTCAACAAACACTTTTTGAACTCCATCTATGTATCAGGCATAATTCTAGGCCTCCAGGGCTATGAATAAAGAAAAAAGACACAAATCCTTTCCTTTGTAGAACTGACAGTCTAGTGGGGGAAACCAGACAATAAACAAAATGTTAAATATACAAAAGATGTTACTGTTCTATGGAGAAAAATTAATCAGAGATGGGAATAAGGGGTGCTATACCTTTAAATGTCAGCTTTAACCAAAAAGATGACATTTGAGCTGACTTAAGTAAGAGCAATCTGCAAGAGGGGTTCTGGCAGAGATAATAGCCAGGGCAAAAACCACAGGACTCCAGCACTCAAGGAACAGCCAGGAGACCAGACTGAGCAGAGTGGGAGGGACAGTGGCGCTGGAGAGGTAACAGGGCCTGTAGCCCATCACAGGATTTTTGTATATACTTTTGTTGGTAAATTGTAATTATACATCACAAGGTTCAGAGTGGTAGAAACATATATGCACACAGCACTTGGTGTGTTTATCTCTGGATCTCGCCCTCCCCTCCCCTGCCCTATACATGTTGGTGCGATTGGTAGCGATACCTTCCTATATGGACGTAGCATTATTTGAACTGTTTCCTTCTTCAAGTCTCCTTTTTCCCCTCCCCACCTCCCTCCTCAAATCCCTTTCCACTCTCTACTGGTCTCTCTCCTCATTTATCTGAAGTCCTTTTTGTTTCCTATTTTCTCTGTAGCATCGACATGTGAGAGAAAATATACAACTCTTGACTTTCTGAGACTGGCTGATCTCTTTTAGCACAATATTCTCTAGTTCCCTCCATTTTCCTGCAAATGACATAATTTTGTTCTCCTTTATGGCTGAGTAAAACTCCATTGTGTGTATATGCCATTTTTTTCGTTATCTATTCATCTGTTGATGGACACCTAAGTTGGTGCCATAATTTGGTTCTTGTGAATTGTGTTTCTCTAAATATGGATATGCATGTATCACTATGGTATTCTGACTTTAATTATTTTAAAAAGATACCAAGGGGTGTGACCCAATCAAAAAATGGGCAATTGAACTGGATAGACACTTCCCAAAAGAAGAAATACAAGTGGCCATCATAGGATTTCGGCATTTTTTCTAAGTGAGATGGGAAGCCATAGAGAGTTCTCATAGAGAATGAGAAACAAACTGTACCTCACTGGAGACAGTAACTTTTGATGAGTTTTGTTATAACGGAGAAAAGGGGGCATAGCAGCACAAGGGATGGAAATTGGTGTCAAGAGAAGTCTTTTTGTTTTTGTTTTGTTTTGTGGTACTAGGGATTAAACCCAGGGGCATTCTACCTCTGAGCTACACCCCCAGCCTGATTTTATTTCTTATTTGGAAACAGGGTCTCACTAAGTTGCAGAGGGCCTTGCTAAATTGTCGGAGCTGACTTCGAACTTACAATCTTCCTGTCTCAGCCTCCCAAGTACTGGGATTAAAAGCATGTGCCACCATGCCCAGCTTGAGAAGGTTTTTAAGATTTAATTTTTTATTTTTTAACTCACATATAAAAATTATATGTACTTATAGGGTACCATATGATGTTTTGACACATGAGCACATTTTGTAATGTCCAAACCAGGGTAAATCTATCTCCTCAAACATTTATCATTATGGTAATAGCATTCACAATCCTTTCTTCTGGCTCTTTTTAAAAAAACAAATAAATAGTATACTATCATTAAATATAGTCACCCTACTTACTTGCTTCTTACTCTTAATTAAGTACTTGTTAATCAACCTCTTCCCACCCCTCCCTCTCCTCTCCCCTCCCAGCCTCTGGGAACTACCATTCTACTTTCACCTTCTATGAGATCAACGTTTTAGATTCCGCGTATGAGTGAGATCAGGTGCGACTTGTCTTTCTGGGCCTGGCTTCCTTCACTTAACGCAGTGACTTCCAGTTCCACATACATTGTCACAAACGACAGCATTTCAATTTTTTTTAATGGCTGAAAAGTATTCCATTATATGTATAAACCTCATTTTTAAATGTATTCATCCACTCAGACACTTAGGTGTTTCCATTCCTTGGTTATTGTGCAAAGTCCTGCAGTAGACATGGAATGCAGATTTCTCTTCAACAGATTTATTTCATTTCCTTTGGATATATAATTAATAGTGAGACTGCTGGATTATATGGCAATTCTACTTTAAATTTTTTAAGGAACCTCCATATTATTTTTCACAATGACTGTACTAATTTACATCTCCAACAGTGTGCAAGGGTTCCCTTTTCTCCACATCTTTACTAGCACCTCTTATCTTTCATCTTTTTTTATTTCATTTCATTTATTGGTGCATTGTAGTTATACATTTTGATAAGTGTCAGGGTATCAGAAGCATGCATGCACACATTGCTCATTTAGCCCTCCCTCAAATCCCACCCTATTCCCTCCCCCTTCCCTCCTTTCTGTGCTCAGCATAGTGATTGACTCTGATAAGTTTGTGTATATATATCGTGTACATTAGTGTATTTCCCTCTTCCCCCCTCCCATCTCCCTCAGTTACGTCACCTTCTTTGCTCAACTAAGGTTTTCTCCTTCTTTATCTGGAGTCCCTTCTAAGTCCCATTCTCCCTAGCTTCCACATATTAGGGAGAACATCCGACTTTTCACTCTTTGTGACTGACTAATCTCACTTAGCATAATGTTCTCCAGTTCCCTCCATTTCCCTGAAAATGATGTAATTTTGTTCTTATGGCTGAGTAAAATTCCATTATGTACATATCACATATTCTTGTAATACATTCACTGTTGATGGACACCTTGGCAGGTTCCAAAGTTTGGCAATTGTGAATTGTGCAGATATAAGCATAGATACACATGCATTCATCTGGTAGTTTGGTTTCAGTTCTTTTGGGTAGATGCCTAGAAGTGGTATTGCTGGTTCATATGGTAGGCTCGTTTCCATTCTTCTGAGAATCCTCCACACAGTTTTCCAAAGTGGTTTCATTAATTTGCAGTCCCCCCAACAGTGTATTACAGTTCCTACTTCTCCACATCCTCGCCAGCATTTGTTGTTATTTGTGTTTTTAATGATTGCCATATTAACTGGGGTTAGGTGAAATCTCAGGTAGTTTTGATTTGCATCTCTCTGATTGCTAATGATGTTGAACATTTTTTCATACATTTATTGGCCATTTGTATTTCTTCTTCTGTGAAGTGTCTATTTAGTTCACTTGCCCATTTTTTGATTGGGTTATTTTTTTAATGGTGATTTTTTTAAGTTCTCTGTATATTCTAGATATTAGTCCTCTATCAGAGGAGTAGCTGGCAAAAATCTTCTTCCATTCTGTCAGCTCTCTGTTGAGGTTCTTGATTTTTTTCCTTTGCTGCACAAAAGCTCTTCAGTTTAATGCAATCCCATGAATTGATCCTCATTTTAATTTCCTGTGCCTTTGGGGTCTTGTTGAGGAAGTCTTTACCTATGCCTATGTGTTGAAGTGTTGGACCTATGCCTTCTTCAAGTAGCTGCAAGGTCTCTGGTCTGATTTCTAGGTCTTTGATCCATCTTGAATTGAATCTTGTACAAGGTGAGAAAGTGGGGTTTATTTCTATTTTCCTGCATATGGTTAGCCAGTTTTGCCAGCACCATTTGTTGAGCAGGCTATCTTTTTTCCATTGGGTGTTTTTAGCCCCTTTGTCAAAAAATCAATTGGCTGTAGGTGTGTGGGTTTGTTTCAGAGTCTTCTATTCTGCTCCATTGTTCTATGTGTCTGCTTTTATGCCAATACCATGCTGTTTTTATTACTATGACTTTGTAGTATAGTTTGAAGTCAGGTATTGTGATGCCTCTTGCATGGTTCTTGTTGCTGAGAACTACTTTGGCTATTCTGGGTTTTTTGTTGTTCCAAATGAATTTAAGGACAGATTTTTCTATGTCAGTGAAGAATGACTTTGGTAATTTAATGGGCATTGCATTGAATCTGTAGATCACTTTTGAAGAATGGCCATTTTGATGATATTTATTCTGCCTACTCAAGAGCATGGGAGATCTTTCCATCTTCTAAGATGTTCTTCAATTTCTTTTTTCAATGTTTTATAGTTTTCCTTGTAGAGGTCTTTTACCTCCTTGGTTAGGTTTATTCCCAAGTATTTTATTGTTTGGGGGGATATCGTGAGTGGAAATGTCTTCTGTATTTCTTTTTCAGTGGATTTACGGTTGGCATACAGAAAAGCTTCTGATTTTTCAAGATTGATTTTGTATCAAGGAACCAGCTTTTGGTTTTGTTGATATTTTGTATTTTTTATTCTCTACTTTGTTGATTTCTGCTCTGATTTTCATAATTTCCTTTCTTCTATTGGCTTTGGGGTTAGACTGTTCCTGTTTTTCAAGGACTTTGAGATATGTCATTGAGTTATTTGGTGATTTTCTGTTCTTATGTAGGCACTCAGTGCTATGAATTTTCCTCTTAATACTCCCTTCAGGGTGTCTCAGAGATTTTGATACATCGTGTCTCTGTTTTCATTTGTTTCTAGGAATTTCTTAATTTCTCCCCTTATTTCTTCTCTGACCCATTCCTCATTCAGCAGTGTGGTGTTCAGTCTCCACATGTTTATGAGGTTTCTCTGGGTCTTCTTATAGTTGATTTCTAGTTTCATTCCATTATGGTCTGAAAAGAT
>PVJS01009718.1:14549-49760 GCA_004027185.1 Glis glis
TTTTTTTTTTTTTTTTTTTTGCAGTACCGGGGATTGAACGCAGGGGCGTTCTACCTCTGTGCTACGCCCCCAGCTCTATTCTTTATACTTTATTTTGAAACCGGGTCTCACGAAGTTGTGGAGGGCCTCACTAAGGAGAGAGAGAGAGAGAGAGAGAGACAGGTAGAGAGAGAGAGAGAGAGCTGAGGCTGGCCTCGAACCCGGATCCTCCGGTCTCCGCCTCCCAAAGTACTGGGATTACAAGCGTGTGCCACCACGCCCAACTTTGACCTTGTGTCTTGAAGATCGATCTAGTGGTGTGAGAGGTGTGTTGAAGTCTCCCAATATTATTGTATTGGGATCTATGTGTGATTTAATATCACGAAGAGTTTCTTTTATGAAAGTGGTTACACTTATGTTTGGGGCATAAATATTGACTATTGTTATATCCTCTTGCTGGTTTGTTCCTTTTACCAGTAAGAAATGACCTTCTTTGTCTCTTCTGATAAGTTTAGGTTTGAAGTCTAATTTGTCTGATATCATAATTGCTACTTCTGCTTGTTTTTGGGTTCCGTTAGCGTGGATTACCTTGCTCCACCCCTTCACCTTTAGTTTGTGAGTATCTTTACTTGCAAGGTGTGTTTCTTGCAGGCAGCATATAGATGGATTGTGATTTTTAATCCATTTTGCCACCTTATGTCTTTTGATTAGGTAGTTAAGGCCATTTATATTCAGCATGATTATTGAAAGATGGGTTTTAATTCCTAACATTTTGAGTTTTAATTTCTGTTTGAGGTAGTATTTGTTCTTTGCCTATTTGTTTGTTTGATGGAAATCACTGTTTCTCTGGTTCTGGTGTTTCCTTATTTCTTCTTTGTAATTAATATCTTTGAGTATTTTCTCTAGTTCTGGTTTGGAAGACATAAAGTCTTTCAGCTTCTGTTTGTCATGGAAAGTTTCTATTTCCCCATAAAATTTGACAGATATCTTTGCTGGGTAGATAAATCTTGGCTGGAAGTTGTTTTCTTCCAGAGTTTGGAATATGTCACTCCAGGCCCTCCTGGCTTTTGTGACTTGGTTTGGAAGGTCAGGAGTGATTTTTATTGGTTTGCCTCTGAATGTTACTTGGTCTTTTACTCTTGCTGCCTTTCAGATTCTCTCCTTGACTGCTACATTAGTCAATTTGATCGTTATGTGGCGTGGTGAACCTCTTCTCTGATCCTGTCTATTGGGGGTTCTATATGTTTCCTGTACCTGTGTGTCAACCTCTTTTTCTATTATTGGAAAGTTTTCTAATATTTCTTCTCTGAATAGATTATTGATTCCTTTGGTTTCAGCTTCTATTCCCTCTTCTATGCCTGTTATTCTTGGGTTTGCTCTTTTAAGACTGGCTGAGATCTCTTCAGTGTCTAATTCATGCTGTCGAAATGTTTTTTTTCTAAATTATATACTATGTGTTCATTTTTGGAGAGGTCATCTTCTAAGAGTGAGATTCTGTTTTACATGTGGTCTAGTCAATTGTTGATGGTCTGTATTGATGCCTTCATTTCAATTATTGCATCCTTCACATCTTTCAGAGCTCCTTTTTGATTCCTGTTCTGGGTGTCAGATTCTTTGTTTATTTGATCCTGCATTGCTTTCAGGCTCTGTCTGAATTCTTTTCAGAAATCCTGTATCATTTCTACTATTAAAGTTCTGAATTGCCCTTCTGGCAATCTTTGTACTTCTGTGTTGGTGGGTTCTGTTGTTGTGGGGTTGTGGGAGCTCATTGTTTCTTTGCTATTCTTCCTTTTCATGATTTCAGGTTTCTTATCTTTATACCTTTGTTGCTTTTGGTAGTTCTCTCTCTCTCACTCTGTAGGTATCCTATGTCTGATCCCTCTCCCTTTATAGTTTCTTATCCTGGAGGTAGATAGTTGCTACTAGGTGAGCATTAAAGGTGAATAGCTTTTACTGAATGATTATTCTCACTTGCTCAGTATAATGTCCATTTGCAGGCACAATTCTTGGTCTCCTTCACTGATTGGGACCCTTGCCTGGTGCCTCTCACTACCTGTGCAGGCGCCCAGTGCCACTATTGCCCCTCTCACTACAAGCAAATGCTATGTGAGTAGTTATATAGTGTATTGTTTAGGGAATAATGACAAGAAAAAAAGTCTGTATATGATCAGTACAGATGCAACTGTTTTTGCCAAATATTTTCCATCCACAGTTGAACCTGCAGATATGAAGGGCTAACTATAAGAGCTACTTATAGGGTGATATTTTGAAGAGGATGAGGGTTATTCTGTACTAGCAGGAATTCTCTGTATGTTACTAGTTTGTGAGTATTGAGTCCCTTCTCCCTAACTAAGAGATATCTCAGTACTTCTCACATGGCGTTCCTCCTTCTTTACCCTGTGCACTAATAGACTGTTTCCTGCCAATATGATTTATCTTTATGATTACGTTTCCTCTAGGCAAGCTAGTGCTTTAAGACCATACATATAAGTATATTGTCCCAGACAGGAAAGAGTTGGGCTTTGCCAACTCTGAGTTAGTGCTGCAGCCTCGGGAGCCTTTTTAACATCTTCCTGCATCCCTGTTTTATCTAAAAAGATTTGGCAGCCTGCTTCCTTAGCAGCGTCCACAGTTACACGTTCTTCTCAGTATCACAGAAGATGAGTTTTAGTTTTTAAATTCTCACTCTTCTTGTTGAATTGGGTGACTTCTAAGAGGAGAGAATAAAAATGTCCTCTTTATTTCACCCATTTTAAAATTGCAAATCCTGTATTAAAATTTTAAAAAGAACTTCTATGACCAATAACTTTTAATACTCTCTTTAAATTTCTTCACTGCTAGTCAGGTGTGGTAGTGCACACCTGTAATCCCAGTATTTGGGAGGCTGAGGCAGGAGGATCATAAGTTCCAGGCCAGCCTCAACAATTTAGGGAGGATGTTCAATCCCCAAAACAAAAAACAAACAAACAAAAACACTTCTATTTCTTTTTTTTTTTCAGTACTGGGGATTGAACCCAGGGGCATTCTACCTCCGATCTATACCCCCAGCCCTATTTTTTGTTCTTTATTTGGAAACAGGGTCTCACTAAGTTGCGGAGGCCTCACTAAGTAGCTGAGGCCGGCCGTGAACATGGATCCTCCTGTCTCAGCCTCCCAAGTACTGGGATTACAAGCGTGTGCTACCATGCCTGGCAATACTTCTATTTCTAACTCTTGAGCCACTTTTATTCCTTTCTTCCTTTCTGACTATCTACAACTTATTTTCAAGCCCACTCAACTTTAGACATTAAGGACATAGTACTTACAAAGCATAAAGACCAGTTTACTTTAGAACCTTGCCCATGACCTCTAGTATATATTTCAGGATCATATTATTTATCTAAATTATCACTTCTTAGAAAGAATTACAGTTAAGAAAATTTTATATGTTCAATAAAGAGATCACAGTGAAGTAGTGACAAAATTGTTTTCCTCTACAATAAACAAAAACACAATAATGTATAATGTAAAAATGAAATGTCAGTTCATTCCAAAATATACACATTACTATAAAGATCATTATACAAAATTTTTTCTGTATTCAAAATTGATAAGCTGATATACAAGGGCATTATTTTGAAATAGCATATCAATTAATGGTAAAAAAGTATGTCCGCATATATTTTCTCCCCCCCCCCCTTGGTACTGGGGATTGAACCTAGGGGCATTCTACCTCTGAGCTACAACACCAGCCCTTTTTATTTTTCTATTTTGAAGTAGGGTCTCTCTGAGTTACTGAGGACCTTTCTAAGTTGCTGAAGCTGGCCTCAAACCTGGTATCTTCCTGTCTCATCCTCCCAAGTACTGGGATTACAGGTGTATGCAACCACACCTGGCTCACATATATTTTCATATTAAAAGCTGAAACTGTTGGAAGTGGCTTTTCCCTTAGTCACTTGAAAAATTAAATATATTTAAGACAACAGACTTTAAAAAATTAAATATCTGTTTATCAGTTTCTAGAGAGAGGTCAACTTCCACGGCTTATTTCATTCTACATTTTATAGAAGTATGGGGCTTTATTAAACGTCCTGTATCTGTTGGCTGCCTCCTTGGGCAGCTGTGGAGGGCCGTGTGATTGTAACAAATTCTGGGTGTAAATTTATATCTTTGGCATCAAATAAAAGATAAAATTATCAGAAATCTGAAAATGTTTTTGCTTGTCTAACAACTTGATCTTGAAAGTTCAGTATGCCCCCGTAGAAGGGGAGAGGGATAGAATTAATGTCTAGAGTCTAAACATTGGTTTGGGCTTCTGGCAAGTCTTTCATGAGAGGCAATGGGGTGCGATTACTGCTCACCCAGAAGACTGAGGTAGCCTCCGTCACAGGTCCACACATAAGACATATGCTGGGATGGGTGGAATGCTGGGTCTCCAGACAGTCACAACTACTCAGCCCAGGGTAGTGTTACATCTACACCCTACAACTCAATAGTTCCAATTCTAGTAGAAGGAATGAGAGATTTAAATTTATATCCAGATTTTCGAAGGGAACCCCAATTGATAAATGCATACAAGAACAGTTTCCTACTAAATATTTTTACCAAATGAAAAAGTCCATACCCTGAAAGACAGCTTCTTTATTTCATACTCAAACTTCCTAGGCATTTTTAAATTAAATTCCCTTGTTCTCTAACAATAAGGTTGTTGCTACAGCTGCACCAGTTCTGTCTCCCCCTTCTCCAATTTTGGGGGAGACTGGAAACCAGTGTGGTTTGTTTTTGTACATAGCAACTTGGCCCACATCACAGGAAGACCACAGAAGAATCTGATAACACATTTGGATTCAGACTGCACATGCACAGATAAACACAAATCCAAAGCCTACTTCTTCATTCTTTACCCCGGGGATGAAATTCTGTTGCCTTGCGAGCCATCGAGTGTTTGAGAACATGAGATGTCCTTCTAAGACAATGCTGAGGAGCTCGGCCAGATGTTCGCTGAAGCACTTGAAAACGATTGTTCTCCTTTGAAAATTCTTCACTTTATGACAATGTTGGCTTGTTTTTTTTTTCTAGCCAGTCTTAATCAGTCTAAATCTAATCAATAGCTCTAGAAATTGTATTGAAAATGGGATCACAAGTTTACTTTCAGTGTATGTGAGCACAATTATTGTAATGGTTGTAGAGTGTATTTGTTTATTTAAGAAACATCGAGCCAGCTGAAAAGGTGCTTATGACACAGCGTTGGCTTTGACGACATGAGGGTTCAGATGTGGGCAAAGGGCAGAATCGAGAAGATATGTAGTAATTATTTAAAAATATATGCCAAACACTTCCTAAGCAAACAGCCTTTAAATTTGTGGCAGATACGGAATCCTTCCTCAGTTGAAATCTTATGTGCGAACCCAAGTTGTTAGACACATAAAAGCAGATCTGTTCTGATTGAAATGGGAGCAGGATACCATACATCTCTCTTGTTAGGACCCTCATCTTACACCCTGGCAGTCCTTACGTTTCTCCTGTGGGTTTCTTGGAGTATAGCTTGGCGGGGTGGGGGAGGGGACTCTCCTAATCTCTACTGTACACGTGTACAGTAAATTATTTTATTTGAATAATTTGGAATAGATTATATTTATATACTAGCCTTTAATAGGCAGCAATTTCCTACTGTATGAGTTGAAATAGCCATGCTGCAGACTAAAGTATGATTTTAAAGTAGAAATAGCTGGGTGTGGTGGTGCATGCCTGTAATTCCAGTACTTGGGAGGCTCAGACAGAAGAATCCCAGGTTCAAGGCCAACCTCTGCAACTTAGCAAGACCCTCGGAAACTTAGTGAGATCCTGTTTCAAAATTAAAAAAAAATAAAAAGGCTGGTAGTATAGCTTAGAGGCAGAATGCCCCTGGGTTCAATCCCCAGTGCCAAAAATAAAATAAAATAAATAAAGTAGAAATAAGTGGGGAGTAAAGTAGAAAAGAGATGGTGGGGGGAGGAGTGAAAGTTGACAGGTAATAAAGTTTCTTTCTCATCATATTTTAGAACCAACCAATTGATGGTTGATAGATAAACAGGCCAA
Source organism: Glis glis (assembly GCA_004027185.1). Lineage (NCBI taxonomy): Eukaryota > Metazoa > Chordata > Mammalia > Rodentia > Gliridae > Glis > Glis glis. Next base: position 20,586 of record PVJS01009718.1, read on the forward strand.
ATCCAAACCTCTATGGGTAAATTTGCCTCTGGATAAATTAGAGTCTTCCAAATCCAAGCCTCTATGGATAATATTTTATAAGGACTATTTCTACTTTTGTCACTCAAGCTTCCCCAAATGACTTCACCAATCGATTGGGGACTATGGAACACTATGCACAAGTGTCCAGGCATTTGAGGGATTCAAGCATTTGTAGAAGACATTGTAGGTATTAGAGCATTTCAGGTAGGGCTTGGGTTGGAGTAAATATGGTCTTATTATAAAATCTATGTTTTTAAAAACTAACCAGATTTTGAGACACCAGCTCAGTTTTATCTTATCTAAATTCATAAGGTGGGTGCCCAAGTATAAAAGCAGCCTAAAGTTTTATTAGGTACTTTGTTTTTTCTGGTCACTAGATGTTAAAGCTATAAAAGAGAGGAGGCCCTCACTGATTTATTTTGCTTTTACTTTCCTCTTTCTGCCATTTAAGTACATGACAAATGAGATAAAAATACATATATAGACATAGAAAGATATGGATAGGAAAATAAATTTGTAGTTTCTATTTTGAGCTTATGGGATTCTAGAATTTCCATGGTACAAACACGATGTAGATATACAGTTCCATGAGTTAGTACCTTGTTGTCATGTAATTCATGGATTTCTCATCCACTCGATTTTGAAGAAAAGTTTTTGAAAAGAACTTCATCAGGAATATGGATGGGTTGCAGTCTAGGAATAGTGAAGCCGAATTAGATTAGATGAATGTGAAGAACAGAGCTTGCAATCGAGAAAAAAGAATCTAAGGAAACTTACAGAGGAAAAGGTGATTCGTGAGAAAGGGTAGTAAAAATAGCTCTTGTTTAAATCCTAGAGATGAACCCAGGTTCCAAACTAAACTGGAACTTGGGAGAGAACTTCATAAAAGGAGAGATTTATTGGGAATGTTTGGTGACAGAATATTGTCAGCAGATGCTCCTTGTTAATACTGATGTGTTGTCCCACTTTGTGGGTAGGCCCTCCAAATTGATAAAGCTGCCGGATTGGTGTGAACTGCACAGGAAGAGTTTCTAAGAGGGGGACAGTCACGTCATGCATGTGATGGATTTGCACAGTTATTATGGAGATATTCCCTATTGAAGTCAAGTGTCATGAGGAGAGGACACTTCATTTTTCCTTTGCAGTGAGATTTCATATGTGCTAGCAACAGTCCTACTATATATTATTGAAGAAGTGTTAGCTCTTCTGTAGAATCACTTCAACTCTATCCAAGATGCTCCTTGGCCAGCTGAGTCATTCCTCATTTCTTTTTCTTTTTCTTTTTCTTTTTTTTTAATCATGCTCATAAATGGGGTCTAAAGTGTTCATTTGATCCTTGGACTCTTTTGGCATCCTAAAAAGATGATTGGCATCCAAAAGATTGGGAATGAATCCAAGACAATTTGTTGTACTAACACAAGATGGGGACTGGGTGGTTCCAAACACAAGAAGAATAATTGGATTTGGCAAAGGAAATGATACCTTTTTTTTTCTGGCTTGTTTACTGCCTGGTGTGTAGCAGCCACTCCAGAAAATATTCCAGGAATGGATTCACGTCCATAGGAGACATCATCTTTAGAATCATCCAAAGTCTCCTTTACTTTCAGGACCAGCCCAAAGGCCAATCACTGATGCCTTTGTGGAAGATAAATAGTAACAACGGTGAAGATAAAACTGATAGCGCGTTGTAGGTTTTTGCATAGATCCTACCGACTGATCTTCCCCTATACTTGTGATCGTCTAAAGCATGGCTGCTCTATTACACCCAGTCAGCTGTTCTCCTTTCTCTGGGTTTAGCCCAATGTCCACTTTTTGGCTGGGTACTCAGGCACACTTGACATTTTCATTAACAGAAGGAAAATCACTTCAAGCCTTAAGGATAAGCCCCATCACGGTAAAAGGTCATAAAACACTAGGAGTTGCTCTTTAGCAATAGATTCTTGAAGGTAAGTCCAAAGAAAACACGGGGCATGGTTTGGAACAAGCTTTCGTATACTTCATCATCGGGGCTGTGGTACACAGTATGAGAAGGCTTCAGGGGAATTAAAACACCACTGGAAAGGAGGGCTTTGCTTGCATTGGCTATAATAAATATGTTTTTACAATAAACAAATGGGTGTCCATAAGACCTGCATGTCTGATGTTGAAGGAAAGCCTGTTTGCACCAAATAAATTACAGAAACAGTTCAAGAGCAGTTCATCCTCGTGAAAATATTATCCCTGAACGGCTGGCAGGGTGAGTGTCAGGTCAGGTTATCTTTTGTCTAAGGGCCAACTGCACTCGCTAAACCTGCCTCCGGGGAGTCTGTTGAAACTTGCGGATATATACTTGGGTGTTTCTCAGTAACCTTACACACTTATATTTTGGTCACAGCCAAATGTTACTGACTTTTTCCCTCTCCAAATCGATATTTTCAGGGGGCTGATAATCTTTCAAGTTGGACATCTTCCCCCTTAGGCCCCTTCCTGTCTCCCTGCCCTTGCCCTACCCATTGTGACTGCTCTCCAAATGAATGTCTGCAATGGGGGTCAGGCTGATGGATGCGGATCCTGTACAAATCACAGAGCAGACACAGCTGATCCAAAGGCCATCATTTTTATTCAAAGTCCAATCCTTTAGTTCACTAACAAGGAATGGCTTTAAAAATACAGCCAGCAAAAACAATGAAGTAAGAATCTTGGGGAGGGGGATGTGCAATCATTCCATGGAAACTTTTGAAAATCTTCAGATGGCCTCTTAGAACACTACAGGAATATTATATGTTTATATGCATTGTAATTTGTAAATATTATATTATAACATATTTACAAGTTACAGTTGTCTAAGCCTCTGTGCAAAATAAACATGGACTTAGTTGAGGGGCTAACAAGACAGATGGACACTGCCCAGAGTTGTCAATTAGTACTGTGACTGCCACGATCTGCACAAGTCTGCAAACAGAATGAAAACTCTAAGTCCATATTCTTCACAAACTCATCGAGCACCCACAAATTGGAGTGGGTATTGGGTGAAGTTGCATGTAGACACTGTCTTCAATTACCATTCTGTCTTTTTAGGCAATTAAACTATTTATGAATAAACATCTATCAAATACTTGGTCTTATCTCTATATATAGTGGTATATCTGTCTTGACAATAATATTGATCATTATTATGTGATCATCATTATTTTATTACTATTGGTACTGAGAATTGAACCCAGGGGCATTTCATCTCTGAGCAACACCCCCAGCCCTTCTTTATTTTGAAGCAGTCTTGCTAAATTGCTGAGGGTCTTGCTAAATTGCTGAGGCTGTGCCTGAACCTGCGATCCTCCTGCCTCAGCCTCCCAAGCACTGGGATTACAGGTGTGTGCCACCACTCCAGGCCCTTTCTAATCACTATTTAAATGGTAGGAATGGGTGTTCTTCCTTCCCCTACTTGCAAGACTTTGGTGTTATAGTGCTAAAATTCCAGAATGTCAAAGCAAAAGTGCAAGATTTGAATTTTAACTCTATCACTTACTAATTGGGCAAATGGTTGAAACTCTCTGAGCCTCAGTCCCTTCAACCATAAAATGAGAATGATAGTGATAGTCTCCTGTCATAGTTTCTGGTGAAGATGGAAGAGAATAAAGTATGAGAAAAATTCATCGAGGCGACATAGTTTGTCATTCTGAATTGCCTTTTACTACCTGATGAAAAGTTCACGATGTCTAAGTAATTATTTAAATCAGCAGTGTACATCAAAAGTACCAATAGAGCCTGATAAAAATACAGTACCACAAGCTCCATCATCAGCGATTCGGACTGAGTGGACTGTGGTTTAGCCAGAGTATCTCTAAAAGTATCACAGGTAGACCAAGATTTGAGAGAAAAAAAATCCCCCTTCAAGATGCCTCTGCATATAATCAATGCTCTTTTAGATGGATTTGGCTAATGAACAGAAGCTTAAATTCCAGGATAATCTGTGATAATTCATACAATAGAAAACTCTGGTAAACTCTAGTGATAGATTCTAAACTTCCAAAAATGAGAAACCATGGAAATGCATTCTACCTGGTTGTAGGAATTCAGATTGAAGAATGGTAAGGAAAATTGATAATCATTCATTAAAATATCTGCTATATCATTACTAACAAAAGGGGAAATACTCTAAATACAACTGACCAATAGTTTTATAGACTCTGCAGTTCCAAGGAAATCATGTTTAGGTACAATGGTATGAAAAGTAAGAGGAAATGGTAATTTTTAATTTCCTTCTTTACCATGGATGGGCTGATTTAGGCATAGCATCCCAAATCTCTCCTAGTACACATTATTTGGTCTCAGGTTAGTTGTTAAAATGGACTCAGCGTGCTCTTAAAAGAATTTTGAACTGAACCTTTCTGAAGTAGCAAAGAAAAAAAAAGATCAGTTACCATTTTATTATTTTTCATTCTCATTCACCTCTGAACTTCCTGGTTCGGTCTGAGGCCAAAGTAAAAATTGCCAAAACACCACGGGAAAGGCTGTCTCACAGTATTTCTGGCTCACCAAAAATTTCTTAAGAAAGCCAGTTTCCATGAGATTTCAGTTCCAATTTTGTAGACCCAAGAAAACTCGGGATAGTTCAGATAAAGTTCAGATAAGCATTCAAATTTTCAGTTACTGATGCCAGATGAACCGCGAAGTCAGTTGACATGTTCACATCACTGTTTTACAAAAAGAAAAAAAAAAATCAACCAGAATTCCTACACAATGTGGTGGAGTGCAATGTACTGGGAAGCCACTAAAAATCCATGGATACTTTGTTCTTTAAAAAAATTCAAGATAAAAATAATGACCCCGTGGCTTATTTTAGGCATAAATGAAACTTAAATGAAGTAGCCTAGCAACATCAAACACTGAGCAATAGCTATCTGCGAAAAGCTACCGTAGTAACTGACACAAGATATGACTTGGAGTGATAATACTTTGCCTACTTATTTATCTTTCTTAGCTCTCTCCGCCCCCTCCTCTCTTAAAAATGGAAATGATAGCATCAACCCCAGTATAGATTATATGTTCCAGGAAGCAAAATGAAGGACTAATCCTAAGACCTTAGAGCTCTCTCAGAGTCAGTTTCTCCCATTGGGATACAATGGAAGAGAAAGGATGAAGTCCAATTTAACTTTCAAAATGTCACAGAAATTATTCTCTGAGGCAAGAAATAAATCCTGAAATTTTCAAAGGGTGATTAAAACGTGAAGCTATTCACCAAAAGATCAAGATCCTATCATAATAAATTGTCATCAAAACAAAGAAACACATTGCATGTATACCAGGGCTGTCTTATAACACAACCTATTATGTCTTATAGCAAAACTCTAAGAATAAAAGCTTGGGTATAGCAAGCTTTTATTCTTGGAGCCCTGCCAAAGAGATTCAGTTATTCTAAGTGCCAGATGGAAATTGCTATGACATGGTTCTACCTATAATGCCTTTTTGTGGCATAAGAAAGACCCAATTACACTCAAAAACTAGGCAGAAAAAAAAAACTGGCAATAACTGCCATTAAAAAGCTTAGTATGTTTATCATCCCACTAACATTCTTACCAGCCTTCGCATCTCCCAGGAGATACATAAGCACTAGCAAATGAAATCTGCATTTCCTCACCCAACACAAATCATCACTTATCCTTAGCCAATGGCAGAGGACATACGAGCAAGGATGGGGGAAACACTTTGGACTCTTCGGTTATTGAGTTTATAACTAAAGGTGCATTTTAAAAGAATATTTCCAGTGTAGACACCCATCTTGAAATACTTAGGTGAGGAAATTTTGATCAATTCCTAAAAATGTTGACGTGCTGCTACATCTAGTTTCTTTTCATTTCTTCGTCAGCCTGCCTGACTTGGGAACTGAATTACTCAGATTCTTTGTCTCTATTTACTGTACTTACTAAATGGCTATTGCTGCATACTTCAGGACAGACCTGGCTTCCAAGCATGACACTAACTGCCTATGTGTGGGAGGGTGCTGGGGATTACACCCAAGGGGATTCTACCTCCAAGTTACACCCCAACCTTTTTAAAAATTTTTTGTTTTGAAACAGGGTCTCACTAGATTACTGAAAGTCTCACTACATTATTGAGGCTGTCCTCAAACCTGTGATCCTCCTGTCTCAGCCTCCCAAGTACTGGGATTACAGGTGTGGTCACACCCAGCTCCCTAACTTTCCTTTAATATTGTTATTTCTTCAAAAGGAATGGAAGATGAAGAAATTTACTCTAGTAATGTATTATCCTTAATAAAGTATATATTATCAGTAACCTACAGAATTAATCAAAGCTTGTATTTAAATTCTAAAACTCATGTATTTATTTATTCATTTATTCATTTATTCATTCATTCATTTATTTATTTATTTATTTATTTATTTATTTATTTTTGCGCGGTACTGGGGATTGAACCCAGGGGCATTCTACCTTGGAGCTACACCCCTGGCCCTATTTTTTTATCCTTTATTTTGAAACCAGGTCTCACGAAGTTGCGGAGGGCCTCACTAATTAGCTGAGACTGGCCGCGAACCCAGATCCTCTGGTCTCAGCCTCCCAAGTACTGGGACTACAAGCGTGCGCCACCATGCCTGGCTTAAAACTCATGCATTTAAAAGGGAGTAAATTCCTCTAAGGGAAAATATACCATACTTAATATACTATAAAAAATCAATGAGTATGAATCTTAATATTCAGGAGACAAAATTATTCCTTGAATAATTCAGCATGTTCACCTGGCTAATTCAAGCTTGGGAAATAACACTAATGTATTTGGCTTCCTTTTCTTTCCCCAACCAGTCATTTCAGTGGGAACAAGACCTTTGGTAAACAATGAGTAAGTGGTTATATAGACAAAAATCTTAGAAAATATACATACAGGAGTGGACAACAAATATTTATATCATTAGTCATCTTTTAATGTGGTACTTACTATTTATTTAATGCTATTAATTATTAGACACTATCCTAGGAATTCTACACAAGTTGTATCATTTAATTTACTTTAATCTAAACTTTACAAGAGTAATTTAAATATAAGTATTATTAACTCCTTATTTATAGGTGGGAAAACTGAGTCTGTGAAGAATGGATTTTGCTTATCTCTATTCACACATCTAGCAAAAAATAGAACTGATTTTTAAATCTAGGTCTGTTTGAATTAAAAGTCTGTTTACTGTTCACTGTGAAATTTGTTCTAAAAGCCAGGCGTGGTGGCGCACGCTTGTAATCCCAGTACTTTGGGAGGCAGAGACCAGAGGATCTGGGTTCGCGACCAGCCTCAGCTGTCTCTCTCTCTCTGTCTCTCTACTTAGTGAGGCCCTCCACAACTTCATGAGACCCAGTTTCAAAATAAAGTATAAAAAAATAGGGCCGGGGTGTAGCACGGAGGTAGAACGCCCCTGGGTTCAATCCCCGGTACTGCAAAAAAAAAAAAAATTGTTCTAAATGAGTCTAACATGCGTTTCCATCGCTCTAAAAATATTATGATGGCAAATATTAAAATGGTGTAAATTAACCATGGAAGTTTCCTAAGCCAGGAATGATTGTATAATTTAGCACTCCCCAACTGCTCTTATTTTATATTTGCACTAAGGAACTTGTTGCTCATCCAGTTTCAATTAACTCCTATATATAAAGGCTTCCAGATTTACCTTCGATCTAACCAGTCACTTACTCTATTATCAGAGCAGATCAGCTGCTTGTAAAACACCACAAATCTGGAAAATAACATTCTGAGAATAGAAAATATTTTGCCCACTGAGAAATTGACAACTACTGCTCTATGTATACTACCATTATTGTGTGTGAAAGATCCTTTTTTCTATTTTTAATTTTCTTCCTCCCCAAAGAAGAAAAAGGGCAAATAAAGCCATAATTAGAGCACTGTGTAATCAATGCAGAGGTTCAATCTGAACTATGAAGGTCAAAAATGAACTGGAGAAAGGAGCTAAAAAGAGGATTAAATGAAAGATCCCCCCAGGGTGCAGACAGATCTTTGAGATGTGTAGAGCTGATGTTCTTCAGTTAATCCTGCAGGCATGGTGCTGTAGAATGGAAAGCATTCTGGGAGATTTCAGCAGCCTTTGAGACCACTGGGATGGTAGAGGGACCAGTCTCAGAGGCTAGATTGGCTTGATTCAAGGACAGAACCAGCCTGGGAATAAATGTGTGACTTGTCCTCGGACAACCTAAATAGCACAGAGAAACAGAGACAAGAAGAAACCTTTGCCAGAGAAATCTTTGGGGAAAGATCCAGAAACTCCTTCTGCATTTAATGAGCCAGAAGTTCTCACAAAGGCAAAACTACAGCGAGTCCTGGGCACAGAAGCACCGCTCAAGAGCTCAGTGCAGGAAGACAGTAGAAAGCTGTGGCTGGCAGGAGGGGGATCCCACCAAATCTGCATGCAGTGGGGGTCGTGGGAAGCCCCCTCGCCACACTGGTTTGTGTAGGATCGTCTAGTGTCACAATGGAATGTTCCTCAGACGTAAAGAAGAACATGAGAATATTATGCTAAGTGAGATCAGCCAGTCTCAGAAAGTCAAGGGTCCTGTGTGTTCCCCTGTGTGGAAGTGAGAACAAAAATAGAAACCAAAAGGGACTTCCATCAGATGAGGAGAGATACCAGTAGAAGAGTGGAAGGGAATTGGGGAAAGGAGTTACAGAGGGGGGAAATGAGAATTGTGGAAGGGAACTGTTCAAATAAGGTTATGTCCATACGAGAAGTTTCCACTAATATGTATGGGGAGAGAGGAAGGGGGAGTGGGGAGGGGAATATACAGAGAGAAATACATGTGTGCATGTATGTATGTTTGTATCACTTTGAATCTCACTATGATTGGCCAATAAAAGTATAAAAATATTTTTAAAAACTGTCTAGTGTCCAAAGTGCTGGTAAATTCAAATTAAGGAGAGACTAAAACCCGAGTGTCCCACTAGATGTCCCAGCCAAACTACTATGTTGAGCCGATGGTGAATAGACTTCAATAAGAAATCTACTGGTAAAGATGCCCAGGAGAACTATTACTGGGTCTCAAACTCCCAAACTTCTGAGAAACCTCCACACTGATCTCCTTAGTGGCTGTTTTAGTTTGCAATCCCACCAACGGTGTATCTTTCCAAAGGAATTGAAATCAGAATATTATAGCAATGCTTCCATATCCACGTTCATAGCAGCACAATTTGCAACAGCCAAATTGTAGAACCAGCCTAGGTGTCAATCAACAGATGAATGGATCACAAAACTAAGGGTATATATACACAATGGAATTTTACACAGCCATAAAAAAGAACAAAATGATGTCATTTGCAGGAAAATGGATGGAACTCTAGAATATTTTGATGAGTGAGCTTAACCAGTCCCCTAAAAGATGAATAGATGTATGTTTTTTTTTTCTCTTATATATGGAAGCTAGAGAGAAATTTGGAAATAAAGGTAACATCAGGTAGAAAAGCAGGGACTCCAGTGTAGTGATTGAGGAGGTGACGGGAAGGGAGGAGGGGGATGAAGAGTATACCAGTTGAAATAATGCTACATATGTATATAAAATTACCAATGTTAATTTCAATGACAGGGAGGGGAAAGGGGATGGGAGGGGGCGGGACATGGAGGGAAGTGCTCCAAACGCTTCTATCATTCTATACTCGATATGATGCATAATTACAATGCACCAAATTAGAAAAAAAATCTGCAGGTAAACTGACATTTTATGATTTTTAAATCTTCTAGACAGTTCAGCAATTTAGTGAGACCCTGTTTCAAAAAAAAATGGGAGGAGCTAAGGGTGTAGCTCAGAGGTAGTATGTCCCTGTACACACACACACACACACACACACACACACACACTTTAAGTAGATTTTCTGTTGTTGTAGGCAAAGGTTGCTATGCAAGTACTTCTAGAAAATGTTGGATATTGTCTCTAATGAACTGAGAAGAAAAGGAATTGAAAAGAGTTGAAGGCCCCTCGTGGTTGGACAGTGTGGGGGTGGGGTGGTTTTCTTGAAATGAAACTATCCATGAATCTCCAAGGTTAACCCAGAAGAGGAACTCTCAGGTGGAGAAAAGCAGCCGCTTCTCACCTTTCTCCCCGGCTTCCTCTGTGAATCTCTCACTTAGAGATCTATTGCTTTTCCAGAACATCAGATGGACCATTGCTAGGCCAATGGTTCCCGGGAATACTGGACACTTTTTCCATTAAATCATGGAGCCAGCTTCAAGGATACAGCTATTGAGTACCTGGCTTCCCTGATAGAGCAGGCTATCTGAAAAGTGAGGGACAGAGTTTCTGTGTTTTGCTTTGTTAAAGCTGGTGTGCTGTTGTTGCTGCCATTTTTATTGTCTCTTGCTCTTCTTTTCTATAGAGCCAGAAGGAAAACTTGTAGAACTGCAGCAAGAAGAGATTTGGTGAAACCGCAGGAGCGTCCTAGATGGGGACAGCTAGGAAGCGCTGCCCCTTTCCCATCTGCCTCATTAAAAAAAAAAAAAATCTTTGTAGAGAGACAAACTCTAAAAGTAGTTTTAGAGTTGAATTCTGCTCCATTTCAACTCCTTTACCTCTCTAGTTTTCAATTATATTAGTTCATTTTTAATGACTTTTCAGGGCCCAACAAATTAATAATCTACATGAAGTATATTATTAGAGGGAAATTACTCCTACTGCTAAGCAGTGCATTGTACTATATAGTGAATGCTTGTGTTTTGGAGTTTAAAAATTATTTAAAGTAATAGTGTCATGAATGGTTTTAAAATGTCTGGTGACTTGCTTATTTTAAGTGGTCAGCATTAAATCAGAAAAATGTATTTTTAAATATCTTCTAAAGTGCCTTTTGAATATTTTAAACAATGGATTTAAGCAACTGCATAAAATAAATTACCATGTTCCAAAAAAAGTCGCCTCGCTAAACTACATGTAGTATTTGCTTCTACATATAAATCCAAATAGAATGTTAAAATGGTATCTGAGATGACAAATGTGGTCCTTCTGAGACTCTCAGTAGTCACCTCTGTTCTCACCTTAAAGGTAGAATATATAAGGATACCATGCCTGAACTAACTCACTCCCAAGGCCAATCCATAGGGATCTTATTTTATTTATTTATTTATTTATTTATTTATTTATTTATTTATTTTGCTGTACCGGGGATTGAACCCAGGGGCGTTCTACCTCCGCGCTACACCCCCGGTCCTATTTTTTATACTTTATTTTGAAACCAGGTCTCACGAAGTTGCGGAGGGCCTCACTAAGTAGAGAGAGAGAGAGAGAGAGAGAGAGCGAGCTGAGGCTGGCCGCGAACCCGGATCCTCGGGTCTCCACCTCCCAAAGTACTGGGATTACAAGCGTGCGCCACCACGCCCGGCCTAATTCTTTATTTTTAAACAAGGTCTCGCTACAGAGGGTCTCTGGTCTCAGGCTCCTAAGTACTGAGATTACAAGCATGTGCCACCATGCCCGGCTCATAGGGATCTAAATAAACAACTAGAAGCTTCTTCTAATTGATTCTGCCACCTTTGGAGTGGAAGGAAGTAAAAGAAGCAAAAAGTAACCCACATTCTAGCAATGAAAGGGCAAATGGACTAACTAATTAAAACAGGTGCTAATAACATTTTAAAGGAAAAAGTGTGCTTTTGGGGAGATGTTTGGCATTCCTATGCAGGGTGGACAGGAGTTGGCATCACATATTCAAGTTGGACTGACACTCACGTGTGGTCCGGAGCTCCCCGGTATGCCAGCGACACTGCTAATTACTACTTTCTGCAAGTATCTGCAATGTGTCGCCTGTGCTCGGCTCGCCTTCCTAAACTCCACCAAGGCACACTGCTTCCTCCTCTCACGTCCCTCTGCTCAGGAGCTGCTTCTCTGAGCTTGTACACGATATCTTTAATCATACAGTCCCGGCACATTCCACCTGTAGGAGCCAGGCGAAGTGTCTAGCACTGCAGGAGACATGTGGCCGGCATTGAGACATGCATTTCATCTGGCAGTGTCCCAGGCTTCCTTGTATGAGCTCTGCGGGAGCAAATTGTGCACATCTCCTCCCCAATCTATGTCCAATGACCTCACCTTGGTGACTTGTCATCAGCCATGGTAGGTGTATTTGCACCCCAGAAATCGTCCAACATGTTTTAAGCATTCTGAATAGGAGCACTGGGCCTTCTGTTTCTTTCTCATCTCGTCTGGCTTAGAAGCTGTTTTCAACTTAGTAGCTAAGCTAAGTCTTTCATGTGAGATTTGCACTTTGAATAACTATGTTCATCTTTTGAAAATCATTTTAAATGACTAAAGAAAAGCAATTAACTTAATACCTTTTAATATCCTTTTGGACAACCATTCTCAGATAAGACAATGATTCCTTTACTTAGTACACAGGAACAGTAGATATAAAAGGAAAAATGCTATTCTACTTTTGTCAAAAATATTATTAAGTAATTAGAAGTGGTTCTCTACAATTTATTTTGTTAATATCCAGGAAACTTAATTGTCATGTGTAAAATTATAAAATAACCTTGTGTACAAGAAAGCTAATTCCACTGAGTTAAAATTAGTGTTTTTGGAGGTTCTATTACTCTCTGACAAAATAATTGCTGCTTTAGTCAGATTTGTAACACTTCCTGTCGAAAATAGGCTTCATGATTTGCAAACGTGAACATTCATTTTCCAGAATATGCATTGGCGAGACGATGGTCTTTTGAAATTAAATTAACTGTTTAGTAGGAAGAAGGAGGCCCGGTACTCTTTGGAAAGGTGCAAGAGTGTTGTGTTGAGGAGCAGAGAATCTGGGGCCAAGTGCCACAATTCTCTCCCAGCTGCTCCCTTTATCAGCTGTGCAACCTTGGGAGAACCACTTGACTTCTCAGTGCCCCGGTTTCCTCATGTGTTTAATGGGGATGAGGACAGAACCAGTCTCATACATTTATGGTGAAGATTGAATACACAAATACTGCGTATAAAGCACTTGGAGTGATACTTGGTACTCAATGTGTTCAATAAATGTTTATCCTGATTATTATTTCTAGCTGCTATATTTCTGAGCACAAAATCTTACACATACTGGGTGTTTAATAAACATTTCTGAATTAGCAATTAATTGATCGGTTACTAGCATGAAACAAAGGAATAAAGTCCGGTGCCTACTAAGTACCAGAAATATAGCAGTGAGTCAGACAGACAAGGTCCCTGAGCTCCTCGAGCTTATAATCAGCTTCATGTTGTGGAGCCCCAAATGTCCAGAGAACCAATCTCAATGCTTAGGGATTGAAAAGAAGGTTCTGAAAGGTTACTCCCTGATAGCATATGTTAAAGACTGTATTATAGACAGCCTCAATAAAGGGCAAAGATTTGGCTGCGTGCAAGAGATAGAAAACTCCCCTGTAACTGTCCTGAGACTCCACAGGCTGTCTAGGGACATGGGTCTGCTGTCACATAGCTTGACCGCTACTAGGGTATTTTCTGTCTGCAAGGTTCTAGATAGTTCCTCCCCATGCCCACAAGCTAAGCAATGAATTGGAGAAAGGAAGAAAAACATGCATGCCCCCCCACACTAGGGGAAAAATAAGAAATTATTAAGAAGGAAGAAATTATTCCCTTTACTTCTTTGCACCTCCCATTAGGTAGAACTTCACATAGCTACCCATCGGCGAGGAAGCCTGGGAAACATTTTTATTCTGAGTGCACTTGTGCCTAAAATCAAGAAGAAGCAAAATCCAGATCCTAAAGGACAGCCGATGGTCTCTGCTACACCCCACGTTTTTGCTAAGTTTTACATTATTTGCCCCCCATAGAGAGTACCCTCACTTCCTTGCCAAGGACACAGTCCCAAAGCCTCATCCAGCTCCTGCATCGAAGTCAAGGTAAAGGCCCTGGGTGAGACCAGTCCTCTACATCAGGGCTCGGTACGGCTCTATGGAATATGGTGCCCTATTAACCAAGAACCAAGTAATCTGCCTTGAACATCTGTGTAAAATGAAGGAGTCAGAGCAGGACGACCGGAATAAAACCTTCAATTGAAAAGGGAAACTGAACGCCGGGCCTGGTGGTGCAGCCTGTAATCCCAGTACTTGGGAGGCTGAGACAGGAGGATCGCAGGTTCGAGGCCAGCCTCAGCTACTTAGTGAGGGCCGACTCCTGAAGACTCTACCGGAAGTCGGGGGGGTACATGCCTGTAATTCCCATACTTGGGAGGCTGAGACAGGAGGATTGCACATTTGAGGTTAGCCTCAGCAACTTAGCAAGATCCTATTTCAAAACAAGTAATTAAAAAGCAAGTTTTAAAGGTCTGGGGATATAGCTCAGTGGTAGAACTCCCCTGAATCCAGTCCCCAGTACCCCCCACTCCCCAAAATAAGAGTCTACCAGGGAAAAGGCACGCATGACTCTCTGCCCAACAGGCTCCGGACTTCCATGGCGGCCACACATCAGGCTTCCCAGAATCCTCTTTCCACACTCTGATCCAGGGATAATACCAGAGCAGCCTGCAGATGTCCTGGCCTGGCAAACCTCCAGGTGAGGACGAGGTCTCCGTCTTTCCTTTCAGGGACCTGATGATGCTTGAGCCTCTTGCCTGTCTTGAGAAAACGCCACAGCACAACCCACTATGCTGAAAATGTACTAACCCCATGAATTCTCCACTTCAAAAGATTCTTGAATTTCAAGGCGTTTCCCTACATAAGTGGTAGGTAAGTGGTAGAATCAGGACCACTCAGCTACATTTCAGTAAATCCTGCAGATAGTCTGTCCTCCTTCCTTCCTTCCTTCCTTCCTTCCTTCCTTCCTTCCTTCCTTCCTTCCTTCCTTCTCCTTCCTTCCTTCCTTCCTTCCTTCCTTCCTTCCTTCCTTCCCTCCCTCCCTCCCTCCCTCCTTTCTTCCTTCAGATTGAATCCAGGGCATTCTACCTCTAAGTTACACCCCAGCCCTTTAAAAAAAATTTTTTTTTAATTTTGAAACAGGGTCTCACTTAGTTGCTGAAGCTGGCCTGGAACTCGCAATCTTCTTGTCTTGGCCTTCCAAGTACTGGGATTACTGGCATGTGCCGCACGGCTCAGAACTTCTTTAAATGTGGGGGTGTTTATCATCTATTGTGCCCAACTTTGAGGCGTTATCTGAAATCTGAGATACTAAGCAGCCATTCAATTTTCTGTCTGCTGCTAATAATAATGATGGTAATGATAACATTAGCGAGCACTTAAAACCATGTGCTAGGCATTGCTCTAAGAACTTTAAATGTACTAAATGGCTAAAGCTCTAACAATCATAAAAGCTGAGCCTACAAATGCAGTAACTGAGGCATAGAAAACTTAAGTAATTTGCCTAAATTTGTATTACTAGTAAATAGCTCAATCTGGTGCTTACTATCAGGCAGCCTAGTTGTGGAGTTTGTATCCTTAACTACCATATATTCCTGCCTTATTTTTTTTTTTTTGTACTGGGGATTGAACCCATGGACTAGGACCCTACCTCTAAGGTATACCCTAGCCCTTTTTATTTTTTATTTTCAAACAGGGTCTTGCTAAATTGCTGAGAATCTCCCTAAGTTTCTGAGGCTGGCCTCGAACCTGTGATCATTCTGTTTCAGCCTCTCAAGTACTGGATTATAGGCATGCACCAATGTGCCCGGCTTCTTGCCTTTTTTTGTCAAGAGATTTGGACTTTATTTCTCCCTTCATCTATAAAATAAGGATAATAAAACCCACATTATATAGTGATTTGGAGGATAAGATAATAAAGATGAAGTTTCTGGAACCAGCCCTCATGCATGGTAAGAACTTGATAATACATGATGGTAATTATCATTATTTTTTCCTTTCTGTGTGCAGTGGTTGGTACCCAGCCAGCACTAAGAAAAATCCAGAACAGTCATTCCTACAGCAATAAGAGAGCGCCCACCCTCCCCCCCATCAGCTGGCAGAGATATTCAGCCCCACACATGATTCCCCTATATAATAAGCAAAGGATGAGAATTGCTTCCCAAATCAAAATACAGCCAGCAATAGTTTGTTTCCCGTTAGGGTTACTCCTTTGAAGACAGTGCCAAAGAATCAGAGACAAGTTAGAGAAACTGAGACTGAGCCTAAGCTCCCTGATTCCCCTTGATCAAGTTCCCAACACAGAGTCTGGACTGGGTAGTGCCTGGAGAGAGACTAAGTTTTATCTCCTCTGGCAGGCACTGTGTCAAAATGAGTCCCAGACAAAAGGCCACGCAAAAACATTAGCTTGACACAAAGCCCCTGCATGGACTGAGTTGACCGGGAGTCTCAGAGAATTCCAGGTTGAGACTCCTGATACCTGTATAAACCGGATGGGTTTTAGTTTCTATAATTTCCTGGGGTATTAGGGAAAGACTTGATTACCTAGAGCTTAGCCTGAATTAAAAGGCAAAGCAATTACACAAAAGCTCTCATTTAACTCTAAATGGGATTAGGCCTGCACTAACTTTATGACACTGGCTGCTTAAAACAAATGGCAGTTTCTCACATGCCCAAGGAAAAAAATGGGGTTTTATATAATTTTTCCAAATTATGTGGCATTGTGCCCAAGACGGGCAGATAGAAAGGGCCTAGAACCAAATGCACCCAGTCTTGGGGCTCAAGCCAAGAGACAAGAGAAGAGCCATTCCTTTTGTTTTTCCACCCGCACAGAAAGGCAGCATGGGTGAAGGGAAGAACCAGGTTTTAGTCCTGCCTCTGCTCTTGGAGCTCCATGTCCTTGTGCAACAAAACAAAACAAACAAACAAACACAACACAACACAACTCATTGAACTACTTTTTGTCTTATGTCCTCAT
The DNA here is from genome assembly GCA_004027185.1 of Glis glis. NCBI lineage: Eukaryota > Metazoa > Chordata > Mammalia > Rodentia > Gliridae > Glis > Glis glis. The sequence continues at coordinate 37,383 of PVJS01009718.1, forward strand.
CTGTAAATGGGAAGTTGGACCCCCAAAACATAAGTTTGTATTCTTGGAATTTAATGCTTATTATTCAAGTACAGGGAGTATAAATACAAAAAGGAAAGAGAGAGCTAAAGAAATGGAAAGACAGCCAGGCATGGTGGCTCATACACAGTTCAAGGCCAGTCTCAGCAATTTAGCCAGGCCTTCAGCAACGTAGCAAGACCCTGTTTCAAAATAAAATAGGGCTTGGGGTATAGCTTAGAGGTAGAATGACCCTGGGTTCTATCCCTAGAACCAAAAAAAAAAAAAAGAAAGAAAGAAAGAAAAAGAAAAGAAGAAGAAATGTAAAGACAACTGGAAAAGTAAGCATCCCCGATGTGCAGATGAGTGCTTCCTTAGCCTTTGTAATCTGATAGCTCTCAGGAAACCCTGGGTTCCCAAGAGGAGAGGAATGAGGGTGTGTGCAGAAGTCACAGGGGCAACTTAAATGTTTTCCCAGAACCCATGGAATGTCCATGCAGCCCCATGTGTGGGACTCAGCTGGTCTCTCTTGAGAATATGTATATCTTTTTCAGTGCATACACAAATATTAAATTCTCTATTTCTCCAGCATCCAGAAAAAAAAATTCAAGAATTTAAGATTGATTCAAAATCAAACCCAGATTAAGCTAATCTTTTGAAATCAAGTACATCTACCTGGGCTGATACTGATTCTGGTGGGCACTTAAACAGCTTTTTGGTTGCCAGGGACATCTTAATACCAGGAGTGTATTAAAAAATAAAATAACGCACTGGCTTCGCAGTACGAAAGCAGAGTCCATAAACCACAATATCTCTCTGTGAGGAAATAGACTTCCTGTCTGCTATTTTTTTATGTGCCCAATTAAGTGCAGATTTTTGGCTGCATGAGCAACATAACTACAGCATTTTTTTCCAGAAAAACCAAGAAATGAACTAAAAAACTAAACAAGAAAAAGTCGCATAAGAAGATGGTCTGATAAGTGCTACAAGATAAAAAAAAATCTTATTTTATACCTGATATCTTTTAACCTGGACGTGACCAACCTCCGGCACAACGTCTGTAGATCACATTTCTAATGCTCTGGCAACTCCCCATTCCAGAGGGATTTTCACTGAGTAAGGTGAATCCATTTCAAGGCCTTATATGGAACCAAATAGCCAGGCATCGGGACAGGGTGGGTGGTTCCGCGAGTAGGGTGTCTGAGAAGTAAAAATCAAACTTAACCAAGATTCTTTGATGGAAAATAGGGGTCGGGTGACCTGCTTCAAAAGAAATAAGAACCTGTCTTAAACTTAGTTGCCAAAAGAAAATCAAACCCAAACATGTGAGGTCTAAAAAAGTTCATAGATTTAAATTTTACTCCTGAGTTACACACACCTGGGCACTTCCTGGCTTAAGCCAGAATACTAAAACCCTTCAAGAAAGACAGATTTAATAGAAGACAGCGCTAGAAAATGACCCAACTCGGCTACCTTGGAGAGACCGGACCAGATTTAAGTAAGTTTACATGCACTCTTTAAATCTGGATAAATGCTCCAGTGTGTTCAACAAGGCCCATCTTTTTACTGTAAGAAGTCAGAAAAAGCACCATGGGGCTAAGAATGGAATCCATGCCAGTCTTGAAGACTTAGTTTTGCAGCACGTAACATACGTGTATCTTTGTCTATGTTGTAGGAATAAAGAGAAACAGCAATGTTTTAAGCAGAAAGCCCAGATAAGTTAGAAATAACTTTGCTCATCCGTGAGGGCTGCAGTGTCTGCCCTAGAACATCTCTTCCGGGTAAATAGGTTGGTTATCCTCTGAGCATTTGGCTTCTCTGTATTACCAAATTTCTGAATTAATATTAAGCATCAATATACAAGATATGTTAAAGGTTTAGCTCTCCTAGTCTTTCTGCTGTGTGAAAAATAAGTAAGATTTTCCTCTACTCCTCTCTGAATCTTCTACTTAGTCTATTTTTAACTCAATAAAATACCCCTAAAACTTCACTGTTGGCTTGGGCAAGCTATCCTCTTCTACCTTTATTTTCCAGATCTATGTTTGGTAACATATGCTGAGTCTACTTCATACTGATAGGTTGATGACAAATCAGATAATATAGCTGAAAATGATTTTAGAGCCTCCAGAGAAAGAAAATATTACGAGCCTTTCCAAGTATAAAAGTCAGCCCATGGTAAGTCCAAACCGCAATTGTTGTTTTCAAAATAAAGATTATAAATAGGGAGGCAAAATAAAAACATGTGCCTTGGTGCAGACTGGTATGTGAATTTTCATGCATTTGAAGGCTCAGTGGAAAATGTTAACTCATAAGAAGGGGAAAGAAAAAAAAAAAAGTCCCGTGCCTATGCCAGCACGTCCGTAGGTGGGACTTGTTTATAATGAATGGGCTACGGCAATTCTGATCACATTATTGCACATTTATTTATGATTCTGTTGTGCCCCACCTCTTGTTAAAGTTTCAATATAAGGCCTGGTTTGAGTCCCAATTTGAAATGTAAATGGTATCAGACACGAAATAAGATTGTTCAACTTTGCGTCACACCCTCTCAGGAGCCTGCATGCTTCGTGAACTGCCGCACCACTGTTCAAAAAGTACCCTTCTAATGAGGCCAATTCTGACTAATGCATATTCCAAGAATAATACTTGACCAAAATTGAATGCAATTCTCTTGTACTTATTGTAATTTTCTATGACAGAGAGCAGAGGCTAAATTCGGTGAAAGTATTGTTTTTCTTCTAAGCTTGGGTCTGCCAGAATTTGTTTTGATTTCTCCCCCTGCCCCCCAGTCATCCCTTTTGGAATGATGTGGTGGTCATGACCAAGTCGGAGACTTGCTGGCATCAGCGTGGTGCCAGTCCTCACCACTTTCTTTTACCCCTTAGATAGGCTTTGGGTATGGCACGGAAATATTCCCAAATGGAAGAATCATTAATGAGAGCAATGTCAAGGGTAGCCTTTGAAATGAGGCAGCTGATATTCCATATGCACAGGGCACATGTCACGCCGGCCATGTCAACGCCATTTGAGGTCTGCAGCTTCCTCTCCTCAGAAAGAAATGTGGCAGAGAGTCAAAGTGATACAGGAATTTAAAATATGTGTGGTCACACGATGTTAGAGATTATGAATTCAGCATTAGAAACCAAAAGGAAAAAAAAAACAAGCCACAGGTAGTATTCTCATATTATATTTGTTTGAGCTGTCAGGATAAAATACTAGAGAGAAATATTTTTATGACATGGAAACTGAGATCTGCTTTCCAAAATTATTTTCCACTCACTTAAAGCTATGTATCATTGTGTAAACCTAAAGGCTCCTATCCCTGTAGAATCCAACATTTATCTTATAACTGGTGAAAGGATGCCTATGTCAAATAAGCAAGCACATGTGGTAGTGTTCTGTGGGGTGTGAGGTACCAGTAGATGGTAGAACCTTCAGCGGAATGGACCACGTGTCTTCACAGATCATAGATAGGTTTAACTTGAGGGCAAGGCCTATAGTCTAAACTCCAAATACACAGTACATGTCAGTGTGTGTGTGTGTGCGCGTTTAAGAAATGAGAATTGATAATAGATGTATTGGTCAGGGTTCACTAGACTAACAGAATTCACAGAATGAGTATATGGAAAAAGGGGTTTATCAGATCAGCTTACAATGTAGTCCCGAGTTCCGACTGCACGTGGAGAGTCAGAGGAACCAGTAGCTGGTCGAGCGGTCTAAGAGCTCTTCAGAGAAACGATGGTGAAGTTTCAGTTCGAAGGGCTGGAGGCCGACGATCTCAGACGAGAGCAGAAGATCAAGAAGCTCTTCAGAGAAACAGCGAAGTCGGAGGCCGACGATCTCAGACAAGAGCAGATGCGTTTTCTTCGGAAAGAGTCGCGCGTCCCTCTACGCGGCTTTCTCCTTCTTTTATCTAAGTCCTGTACCTATCAGAACCCTGCTGCCCACATTCAGGGCAGGACTTTCTGTTTAATCTGCTGTTACACACCCAAAGTCACATGATCTTGGGTGTGTCATGATCCGGTCAAGTTGACAAATTAGATTAACTATCACAATAGAGTTCAATGGAATCTATTATAAGGAATCTCTTTTTTCCCCCAAAGCTCACTGGATGTTTTTCCTTGCCATTCCCATGACTCTTAGTCCTGTCTGCAAAAGGTCTCCTGAGACAGATCTTTTAAATTTTAAACCATCCTATGTAGTTATGTAGACATTGCCATATGCTCTACCTGTGTTATCACCGGACCTTGCTTCCCAGACGTGGAGCATCAGGTAGGTGTCTACGCTCCTCATTACATAGCTTCACCTTTCCAGGGCTAATTGATACAAGTACCAGAACACAAATGGCCCTGCCTATCTGTGTGACCATAAGAAAAGCACAAAAGATCTAGTGAGAATGTGCCACGTGCTTGTCATGGCTGAGATCTACACTCCTTGTCCTGGTGCCTTGAGAGATGTCTGTGGTCCGCTCAGGATTTGTGACATGGGAGTGTCCTGAACCACTCAGAGCTATGGCCCCCAGGACACCAGGACAGAATATTTAGAGATTCCTTTTTAGACATAGAGACTACTGTGGGCAGTAATGTTAGAGAACGGTGCCCATGATCTACAAATATTGATTAGTAAGGGGAAATGGATGACAGCTAACCTTTGTCTGGGGTCTTACAGCTCAATAATTGTTTTCACATTAATGATTGAAACTCCACAATTTGCCTGTGATGTATTAATTTCTGTATTATTCAAATGGGGACACTTGAGCACTGAGTGGTTAGTTCCTTCATCCAACAAATATTTATTGAGAGTTTGCTATGTGTCAGATACTAAAGGCACTAGGGATTAGGCAGGAGACAAAACAGACAAACCCCTGCTTTCAGGGAGCTTGAATTATAGTTGGTGGAGAAAAAGGAGACATATGATACAATAATACACAGGTGATGCCGGGCGTGGTGGTGCATGCTTGTAATCCCAGTACTTTGGGAGGCGGAGACCGAAGGATCCGGGTTCGCGGCCAGCCTCAGCTCTCTCTCTCTCTCTCTCCCAGTCTCTCTCTCTCTCTCTCTCTACTTAGTGAGGCCCTCTGCAACTTTGTGAGACCTGGTTTCAAAATAAAGTATAAAAAATAGGGCTGGGGGTGTAGCGCGGAGGTAGAACGCCCCTGGTTTCAATCCCCGGTACCGCAAAAAAATAATAATAATAATACACAGGTGAAATATATAGTATGCCAGATGGAAATAAAGTGGTGGAGAAAAGGTAATGGTTGAGGACAGTGATTAGCAGGCACTATGGGGGAAGGAAGAGGAGGTTCTGCTGTAAATAATGCAGTCAGAAACTGCAGTGTTGAAGCCGGGCATGGTGGTACACGCTTGTAATCCCAGCACTTGGGAGGCTGAGACAGGAGGATCCGGGTTTGCAGCCAGCCTCAGCTACTTAGTGAGGCCCTCTGCAACTTAGTGAGACCCTGTTTCAAAATAAAGAATAAAAAATAGGGCTAGGGGTGTAGGTTGGAGGTAGAATGCCCCTGGGTTCCATCCCCAGTATCACACACACACAAAAAAATTAAATTAGAAATTGCGGTATTGAGAAGCTGATACTTGAGCAGACAGTTGTGAGGGTAAATGAGCTAGTCAGATGGATATCTGGTACAGGGCATTGCTGGAAGTAAGTGCAGAAGACCTGATACAGGAACAAAGTTTGACTGAGAAAGTGCCAAGAGGCGTGCATGGCTGCCTGGAAATGAACAAGTCTGGGAGTAGATGGAGATGCAGTCAAAGGTGGAGAAAAGAATCCCACTCCTGAAGGGTCTTAGATTTTACTCTAATAAGATGCAAGCACAGATGTTACTGAAAATATGTAACAGCTGGTCCAGCACAGATACTAACCAATCAACGTAGATGTCTGGCATTTATACCAAAGCAGAGTCCTAGAGCCCCCTGGAAAGTGCCAAGTGTACCCCCTTAAGTTGGTGAATTGTTGGAGACACCTTCTGGTGGGTTACAGAGAAATTCCAGGTGAGAGAGTCTGGGGTGGGGACACCTACCAATACAGACAGAAGGACTGCCAGTGTTAGCCAGTGTTAGCCAGATGGATGTCACTTCTAATAAGGAACCATAGCTGGGTCTTCCTGGAAGAGTGACATGACTGGACTCACTTTTTAAATGATTGCTCTGGCTGAAGTGTGGAGGATAAACCCAAGAAAGGCAAGGGTACAAAAATGAGGGGGGCCGGTTAGGCAACTATTGCAGGAATCTGGTGAGAGATGGCAGTAACTTGAATATTGGTGGTGGGGGGGGAATCGGGGCAAAGTAGATGGAGAAAAGACTCAAGTCAGGGCCGAGAGGATTTCCTGATGGGCAGGATGTGAGTAAGAGAGAAAATGTCCAGCAGGACAGGTGGACCTGGAAGACTGGGGCTGCCACCGAGTGGGATAGGAAAGATGAGGTGGAATGGGACAGGGAAATAAAACCAAAAGTTGATTTTAGACATGTTAAGCCTGAAATGAGTTAAGATTGTCGACGTCCATTAAACGCCAACACAATAGCCCTGGGACCTAAGTACCATGTTACTGTCTTCATCTCTCAGTTGAAATAACTTGGCTCAAAGAGCCGAAATGTCTTACTCATCCCACAGCAAGTAAAGAGCGTATTGAGGACTCTAACAAGGTTCTTCAGTTCTGAGTTGAGTGGTTCTCCTAGGACAGCACAGATGAGAACCAACAGTAGATCATTGATGAGCATTTCCACCCCTGTGACTCCCTCAAAAGCAAGATTTAAATCAAAACTTTCAAACTCTAAGATTTAGGGGATCTGCTCTAAAGGGGGAGAAGAATTTAATCTTAAGTCTGCTTAAAAAACCAAGAGGGTTTCTTCCCCCCTTAAAAAATAAAACAAAACCGAGGTGAGCCTAAGGCCAGCATGCTGATTGCATCAGAGAGACAAAGATGAAAAGAGGAGAGAGGAAAATGGGCATGAGCCCTAAATCAGCACGTTAGAGGGTCTGGCCTGGGAGGTTTGTATTATCAGACGTTAGTCAGAGAGGGAAGTTCTTTTGCTGGCTTAGAAGAAAACTGAAATAACACATTAATTTTAGGGCCTTTGATATTTTTTCCTGGAGATATTTTGTTTTGATACATCCAACAACAGCCAAAGAGAAAGCCTCAGAAGACAGACATAATAAAAACAGCTGAGGATCCATAGTCACTAAGCATGAGTTCCTCTTTCTTAGTCTGCCCGACCCAAATCGGCAGCTCCAGGAGCAGCGACAGGACATCCTGGAGGATTTAAAGAGCAAGTCTCAACATTTGGACGTCCCTGCATCAGGACTTCCTCTTCAGCTAATGGCTGTGAGACCTGTTAAGACTCAGATGTTTCTGAGAAGGATCATGTTTTATAATGAATAGGGAGATCGCTGGGCTTATTGGGGGATTAACCAACAAAAAGCCAAATAGCCCAGCGTGAGAAACCTTCATTTTGGGGAGAGGGAGGGCTGGCTTCCAGTGGTTTAGAAACCAGGGTACCACTGTTTGGGTTAAGAAATGAGGGAGGAAACTGGAATGTGCACTCACCCATTTAAGCAGCATTTATTGTGAAAAATAGTAACATAATTTAAAAAATTGGAACCTGAAAGGAAGAATTGGGAGACAGTGTGAGGTAAATTTCTCCTCTTTTATAATGTAGAGTCAGAGATAGTATATAAAAGTAATAAATTGATAAAGACACTGACCAGAACACATAAAAACAGGAACTGAAGGTAGGTTTAAGGGAAGAAGGCAATGAGGAGGGTGCTAAAGAAGCAAAAATGAAATATCTTATATTTTTGTTTGTTTGTTTGGTACAAGGGATTGAAACCCAGGGGCATCCTACCTCTGAGCTACACCCCAGTCCTTTATATATATATATATATATTTTTTTTTTTTTTTTTTGCGGTACCGGGGATTGAACCCAGGGGCGTTCTACCTCCGAGCTACACCCCCGGCCCTATTTTTTATCCAGGTCTCACGAAGTTTCAGAGGGCCTCACTAAGTAGCTGAGGCTGGTCGCGAAGCCAGATCCTACGGTCTCCGCCTCCCAAGTACTGGGATTACAAGCATGTGCCACCACGCCCGGCTATATTTTTAATTTTGAAACAAGGTCTTGCTAAGTTACTGAGGCTGGCCTCAAGCCTGCAATGCTCCTGTCTCAACCTCCCAAATACTGGGATTATGGGCATACACCACCATGCCTGGCTAAATATCTTGTATTTTACACTATGTTGTACTGTGTGCCTTTTTTTTTTAAATGCAGGTACTTGTATTTAATTTAAAATTTTAAACTGAACAAATATATTGAAATATTATCTATATAAACAAGGCTTGGGAAATAAATGGTGATTAAGATGCACACACACCTTGCTTCTAAGGAAACTTAAGAACTGGGCACCCTGAAGCAGAAAAAGAGGAAAAAGGAAAAATTAGAACAGAATGAAAAGAGGGAGCCTAGATCTCCTTCTTGCCTTATTCTTCTGACTTGGATCAAGTTAAATGAAAAAAAGGACATAATATATTCCCAACTGGTAGATATTTTATAGCTGTACAAAGGCACGCTGTGCCCAGTTCTACCATATCCCCTACCAGGTTCCTCTGGCTTCCCCACATTCCTTACAAGAGCAACGGTGGAGCTTTTTGCCTCGCTGGGAATTGATCCGCCCACAGAAGAAAGTACATAGGACGAGTGAGAAGTGGGCGCTGCAGAGGAAGTCATGTCCTACATTTCCCTTCCAGTCTACACCTCTGACCTGGCTGTGTATTTGATCAGCAGACTCCCCAGCCGGATCTTCAGTAAGACATTTCAAAAATAAATTGCCAGGAGCAAAGGGGTTAATAAATTTAAACATGCTCCAGGTGAATCATTCACAGAACTTCAGACTTCAAACATGGAATCATTAAAACTATTAGTGGTGACTCCGAGTTCTGTTCTCCAAAAGCTGGGGGTGTCGGGCTACCTCTGTTTTAATAGCGCTGGCAGCTCTTTCTTCACATAATTGGCCTCAATGGATCAAGATTTCCCTTTCCTGGACTAAGAGTCCTGATTTGTTTAATTCCCTAGAAAAACCTTTCAACTCAGTGGCCCATAGTCAGTACTAACACTCAGGATAGCGCTGTTTTACATTTGCACTCCTGCATTTGTACTGTGCATTCAACAAACGTTCATTAGCGTGCCAAAATTATAATAGGCATAAAGATACCTGGATGAAATAATAACCCCTTGCCCTTAAGGAATACAGTCTAGTTAAAATCATAATAAGTGCATAATAAAAAGTTATAATGATGTGATACTTTTCTATCTTTCCTAGTAAGTAAGCGTATCTGCATTATTTCCCATCAACCTTTAGGAATCGGGGAAGAGAGATGCCACTCAAGGGAATTAGGGTATGCCTCCCCTAAATATGCCACCTTGGTATATAGATTATTCTGAGCTGAAGTCAGTTGAGAAATAGCAGATGCAGGAAAAGCTCTCCGCCCTCCCCTTTTTAGTCTAAAAGCAGTGCACACATTCCCCTTTGTAAAGATAACAAAAATATCCATTTGTAAAGATCTCCCTCTCCCATACCAGAAAGAGGAAGATGACTTATTAATGGAGAAGTCACCAACTTGACTTTCCATCATAATCCTCACTATATAACCCCATTTTCCACTCTTTTCTTCATATATTTATCTTCCACAATTTATTACCCCTAGAAACCCAAGCCTCTCCCCTTCTTTTACCTAGTTACTTCTCCACAACTTATTCCTCTCTGTTCAAACAATACATAAAACCCCTGAATCTAATGCTGCTTTGGGTCATCGATTCCTTGTTTTCTATGAAGATATCCATTTCCATATGTAAGAAACTATTTCTCCTGTATAATCTTTTTGTGAGTTTAATTTGCAGGGTCCCTGCTGGGTGTGGTGGCATGTGCCTATAATCCCAGTACTTGGGAAGCTGAGACAGGAGGATTGCAGCTTGGAGGTCACCCTCAGCAACTTCGCAAGACCCTGTTTCAAATTAAAAACAAAAAGAATTTTAAAAAGGGCTCGGAGGTAGAATGCCCCTAGGTCTAATCCCCAGTACTAAAAAAACCAAAACCAAACAAACAAACAAAGCATACCTAATTTGCAGGGTCTCTATTACAGAGCATAAGAGAATAAAAGGAAAAGTGTTTCCTCCTCCGTACCACCTACAGATGGCTACGATGGAGGGAAGTCCATTACACAGAGTAAAAGAAAGTAGAAAGCTTAGAGGGTTATAAGAAGAAGTAATAATGTAAGTTGAAGAGGTCAGGCTCACCTAATGGCATTTCACCACTATCTCCCACCTTGAAAAAGAAGCTTGGTTTGAAGAAATATCAATATAGGTATGAAGACATCAGAGATAAAGGCAGTTTGGAGATGTCGCATGCCTCCAGAAGGAACCAGCATTCAGCTTAACATACAGTCGACAAATTCTATTGTAGTTCTCCAAAAGGACTTCAGCCATTTAACACAGTGACTATGTGTTGGGGATGGGGAAATAACCAGATTTGGGGAGAAATTATTGGACACTGATTCTGAACTGCTCTTAATTCATGCCACCCAAAGTCAGTGTGGCTCACCTACTAACGGAGTTCAGGGGATCAACATTAACGATGACCTAGGGCTGTCTCAAAATAGGCCAACGGGACTCCAAAACCAGCTCGTATTTATTATCAAAATTCCAGCAGATATAGTTGAAACATACATACTCAACAACTGGCTGAAACCCCATATTGGTTTTCTGATCTATGAAATTAGAGTTATTGTGGGAAGAAAGTCCTAGAATTTCCTCTGCCTACCAAAATATTAAACCAAAAGCAATATCACATTCCTTGAAGGACTGTAGACATTAGTAACAACATCAAGGACTTGAATGACACAGGCATGGTAAATCCTAACATATCCCCGTTCAGATAACCTCTTAATCCTGTGCAAAAGACCGATGGATTCAGAAAAATGACAGTTTATGATTAGAAATTCAGTAAAGTGGTAACTCAAATTCCAGTTGATGTCACAGATGTATTTTCCTTGCTGGAAAAAGGCAACATATCTCCTGTGTCACCTCAGATGCAGTTATTGACCTGATAAATTTTTTTGTTTGGTTTGGTTTGGTTTGGTAATGTGGATTGAACCCAGGGGCATTCTACCTCCAAGCTACACCCCCAGCCCTATTTTTATTTTTATTTTGAAACGGCTTCTCACTAGGTTGATGAAAGTCTCTACTTGTTGAGGCTGTCCTTGGACCTGTCTCAGCCCCCCAAGTACTGTTGTTTAACCAGTTAGTAAAGACACCAAAAAGTTTTGAGCTTTCAACTTGAAGGGCTCCTAGTATCCCTTCACTGGTCTACCACTGTTCAAAGCTATATTAACTCACTGTACTAGATCATAACTTAGCCCACAGGTTCTTGGTCATCTCTCCATTCCACAGAGAACAATCTATCCAAATACTTTCAAGCTATTCATGCTGATTAAATATGTTGAGTGAGAAATAGCAATTACGCTGGAAACCTTGGTAAGACACATGCACTACAAGATGGGATATAAATTCCCACCAAAAATCAGGCACTTATGACAGAGTAACTGATACCAGACTTACTCTTCTGCATAAACAGTTATAAAACTGGACAAGGTACATGAAACGATAATGTTCTGACAATGGGAAAATAGGCAGCAAAAGATTGATCTCCAAGGGAAGGAACAAATAAGGAAGACCCAAGATCACCCTGGATTTCTGCCTGCAAGCACTTTTCAGCCTGCAGCACAGGACATGGTGATCTTGCTGAGATGGACAGACAGAAATCTGAATTTGGGGAGGATGAGCAACTGGAATTTGTGAAGCTGGATATTGAAAGAAGGAAGCTAAGAGAGGGGAGAAGGGGGGAGAAAGAGGGATCTAGAAACCTTTTGCTGTTTAACATATTATTGTGCATGAGCAGCCTGATCTCTATGAGACCAGGCAAAGAAAAACTTTCAGGGAGATACAGGATAAACAATTCCCAGTGCTCATATCAGGCAGGGAGCCATTCATGTTCTGACCAATCAGAGTAGACCATCCTTACTGAATGTTTGGAGCACTTGGTAGAAACTTCACAGTCATATATAATAGCAAGGCCAAAGCAGCACTAGAATAATGGATATACTAGGCCTATCCTAAAAAGAGCTTTACAAAAAGCCTAGGCCGGGCGTGGTGGTGCATGCCTGTAATCCCAGTACTTGGGAGGCTGAGACAGGAGGATCGCAGGTTCACAGCCAGCCTGAGCAACTTAGTGAGGCCCTCTGCAACTTAGTGAGACCCTGTTTCAAAATAAAAATAAAATAGGGCTGGAGGTGTAGCTTGGAGGTAGAATGCCCCTGGG
>PVJS01009719.1:0-49655 GCA_004027185.1 Glis glis
TGCTGAACACACACACACACACACACACACACACACACACACACACACACACTACTGTAGATCCTTTAAGAAAAAAAGTCACTGAACCCTGCTGCCTTCTGCTGTTCATGTTTTGTTTTCCTGGGTCACGGGAGCGTGAGTGTGTAGGACCATCCGGTAGCCTGGGGTTCCTAGGTTTTTGCACAGGAGCATTCCCAAATAGAGCTTAAATTCTCACTAGGATAATTCTGCCCGTTATGATCCAGATATTCTAACAAGATAGCTGAATAAATAAACTATAACCCAGAAAACAAAATGTATTAAAACTTAACAGTCTAAAAGAAACATCAGCTGCTTTGCTTTCATTTGGGAGGAATGAAGATATGCGCTGGTAAACGATCTCTCATCTGGGTATGATGTCACCAAAGGGAGGCGGAAGGCCAGGAGCCTGACAGCTGAATTTTAGAACAGCCTTTCCCACCACCAGGAGGGTATAGCAGTGACTCTTATTATGCCGGCTCTCTTGGGGCCGGCCAGGGTAATAGCTTGGCACAGGGCAGAGGAGAAATTATATGGAGCTTGACGGGTCATCAGGCTGTTCAGCATTTGTAACTAGAGCACAACAATAATGAGGCTCTAAAAATGAGATATTTTCATGGCTTTCCCCCATTTCTTTCATGTTTAAGAAAACACATTACTAAACATGGTGTTGCAGATGCCTAGTGCAGATGTACCTTGCTCTCGCTTTCATTGGACAGAATCTCCAGGGCTTCCAGGTGTGACAGACCTTGATATTCATCAAACAGCATCCCGTAGTGCGCGGTTCTCTCCGCTGTGAGCTGCTGCGCCAGTCTCTGCTTCTCCTTCTCCTTGGCTTCCCTCAACATCTGCAGAAAGACACAGTGTTTACACCCCAGATGTATGCTTGTAAGTTCCACTTCCTGTGTAAGCCAAGTGGAGGCTGGGAAGGACCAACTTCTGTGTCTGGGATTTCTAAAAAAAAATTAGTTTTTGATTGATGCTAGGTAATTTTAACACAATATTCTATTTTGAGTTTTACATGTTCATTTTATGCAAGGCAAAGCAAAGCAAAAATTCTATGCCCAGGAATAAGATTGGAAAGAAGCATACCAAAAGCTTCACAGTAGTTTCCACTGAAGTGTTTCTCATGTGTGTGGTTAACTTTCCTATTTTCTAAAATGTTCAAATTTTGTATGATGAGCAAGTTTCAAGCACACTGGGAAAGTCTAATCTCTTGTGACAGGATTAATTGTAAATTTCGCACTGAGGCCGACTTCAAAGCAGAAAAGAGCTGGTCCGATTTTCTCTATTATATTACTTTAAAATTTTTGTGTATGAAGTTATTCGGCATCTCCAATGAAAATAATTAATGAATATAAACTCATAATGTAGTCATCGCCAGATACTGAAAATAAATTAGATTACAGATGCTTCAGCTGGTCTCCAGAAGTATGGCTGTGAACTGAGTCTCTGTCCACCTCAACTTTTCTCCAGTTATTTTTTGTTGTTTAAATAAAAAGACAAGAAAATGAACAGAAATCTATCAGTCACTCCCAATTTTCTGCACTTGCTTTCTTTGGTTCTGAGCATCTTTTGATTTCTCATTAAGTTTACTGGGGCATTAAGTTTACAGGGTTCTTTAATATCTGTGGAGAACACTATAAATATTCTGGTCAACACTACAAGGGCATGAAGGGCAAGAAAGGAAAGTCATCCAAGAATACAGCCTGGTGCTTACTGTGTGCCAATAAAACAACCAGCCATTCTTCTTTTGGGTTCTTGAGGTTGTCAGCCAACAACCTACTGGGCTACAATAAAGAATTCTCTATCCCCTCTATCTTTAAGACAAAATTAGCATAGGCTCTGAATTTTAAAGTTTTTAGAACAACCCAATGAAACTATCACTGGGAAGTTTTAATACTTGCAGTAAAACTCAACTACCCCCACTGATCTCAGGGCTTGGCGGCAGTAACATAAAACAGCAAAGTGACTCTGAGATTGCTTTCTTTCCCTACAGCAACTTCCACCTCTAAACTGGCACTCTGGGATAGAGGGAAGAAAAGATGAAATGGAAAGTAAAGGGAAAACATCACTCTGGCGTCGTCAGGGTTCCCTCAAAAGCGGGAGTGCAATTACGTCTGCCTAAAGGATAATCGCTTTGACAAAGGCTGCTGGTTCTCTTTTTCCTTCTGGAAAAGAAATGGAGACGGGCTTAAATAGCAGGGAGTAATTCTGGCAGGGAAAAATTCTTGATAGAGAAAAGCTATGGGCATTTAAATCACTGGACTCTGAGGACCACCCTGTCCCTGAGACAGTGAAGCATGTTCTCTGTACTGCTAGGCTAGAATAAGTGGGAAATTTAGGGAGTACATATATGAACATTTCTGGGTTTGATGGTCATACCTTTCTGCTATAGTTTGGATCTAAAGTGTCCCCCAAAGGTTCATGTCTTCAAGGCACAATCCCCAGCCTGAGGCACTGTTGGGAGGTGGGGCCTAGTGGGAGGAAGCTAGGTCATTGGAGGTGTGTACTTGAAGGGGACATTGGGACCCTGGCCCCTCCTCTCTTTCTTTGCTTCCTAGCCACCATAGGTGGTCAGCTTTGCTCCCCACCATGATGCTCTGCTTCACCACAGGCCCAAAGGCGATGGGAGCCAGCTGACCATGAACTGAAACCTCTGAAACTGTGAGCCAAAATACTTTCTCCTTTGAAGTTATCATCTCAGGTATTTTGCTGGAAAGCTGACTTCACAATGTAAAGGAAAAAACATAACAGACTTCCCTATCTCAATTGATGGCAGTGTCGTCCTTCCAGTTGCTCCCAAGACCTGGGAGCCGTCCCTGACACTCCTTTTATCTCATAGCCCATACTCACTCCACTAGGAAATCTGGATCTATTTTCAAATGCTACCCACGATCAGTCAATCAGCCAATCAGCCATTCATCATTGCCACAGGGCCTCGGCACTCTTCTGAGCCACACATACCTTGTTTAGAGCATGACAATTGCTTCCTGGGGAGGGTGCGAGAGCCCTGCGACCATCCTCGGCCTTTCACACTCTCCCTGCCAATCGCCAGGACAGCAAGGGCACTGAGGCACACCTGTTCCTCAGAGTGGGGAACTCCTTTGTCAGGAGACTTTAAAAAAAATGACACATAAGTATTGTGTATATTTATGAGGTACGGTGTGGTAATTTGATATATGTATATAATGTATAGTAATAAAATCAGGGTAAGTAGCATATCCGTCTCCTCAAACATTTATCATTTCTTTGTGTTGGAAACCTTTGAATTCCTCTCTTTTAGCTCCTTATAAAATATATATGAAGCCAGGTGTGGTGGTGCACACCTGTAATCCAGTACCTGGGAGGCTAAGATAGGAGGATCACAGGTGTGAGGCCAGCCTCAGCAGCTTAGCAAGACCCTGTTTCAAAATAAAAAATAAAATAGGGCTGGGGGTGTAGCCCAGAGGCAGAATGCCCCTGGATTCAATCCCCAATATAATAAATAAATAAATAAATAAATAAATAAAGGCTGTGGTGTTGCTCGGAGGCAGAATGCCCCTGGATTCAATCCTCAGTACCAAAAAAACAAAAAACAAAAAACCTCCAAAAAACCACACATACACACACACACACACACACACACACACACACACATACACACACGGTAAACTGCAGTAGGTCTCCTATTGTCAGCGACTTCGCCTGAAGCACTCTCCCAGGCTTTGCTAGAACACTTCCACCCAGTCTTCTCTCCCTCTTCCCCTCACCAGAGTCAGACCTGTACCTCCCAGCATTCCTGGGCTCCCTCCCCATTCTCTCACAACAGCATTTCCCCTAGTAAAATTCACACACATTTAAGTTGATCTTGGCACCTGCTCCTGGGAGGACCTTGACAGATCAAGTCCCAATGGCCTCCCTGACCTTCACCTTCCCACACCCCATCTATTTTCTACAGCGATTCTTTTAAAGCACAAGTCAGTTCTAGTCACTCCCCTTCTCCAAATACCGCAACAGTTTCCCCATTTCACTAACAGGAAAACTCCTTACGAATGCCCTCCATGATCTGCCATCGCCCATGCCCCATCGCCACTCTGGTCTCATCTTCAACAACTCCCTTCCTGGGTTCCTCTGCCATCCACACGTACCTTTACTTGTCCTTAACACCAGATGTTCTTTCCTTTTCCTGAGTCTTATAGTTAGATATGAAATGTCCCCTAAGGAGCTCATTTATTAATGTTTGGAGTTGATGTAATTGGGTGTTGAGGGTTGTAATCCCAGCAGTGAATAAATCCATTATAATGGATTTATCTGGGTAGTGGCATGGGCCGGTAGGGTGTGGCTGGAGGGGGTGGATCCTTGGAGATTATACATGGTTCCTCCTCCCCTGGCTCTTTCTTGTTTCTGGCCTCCATGATGTGAGGAGCACAGCCCATGTGCTCTCCCTCTCTCCTTCTCCACCACCATGCTCTGAGATCCTCGGTCCCCAGCCTCACATGAACTGAACCTAAAACCATAAGAAAATAAATCTTCTTTCCTCTAAGTTATGTGGTCATGTCTTTAGATTATGGATGTAAGAATGTTGACCAGAACACTGAGCTTGGGTTGTGCTTCATCCGCGTGTTTGCATGGGCAACCCAATCAAGTATTTGATCAAATATCATCGTCTCCATGAGGCCCCCTCGCCATCCTATCTCTACTTACCCTGCTCCTCCCACATTCCTGATCATGCAACTAATAAGTGGAAGAGCTGGGATGCATGCAGTAGCATACGTGGAATAATCTTCAAGAAGTTAGTAAGTGAATAGAGTATCAAAGACTGTGATTAGTACGCTGTCCTTTGGTTAAAAAGACTTTGACTTTGTTCCCCATAGCACTCACCTTCTTCTAAAATACTAGGTGACATTTATCATTTGTTTGTCTCTCCTCCCTGAACAAAAGCTCCTTAAGGAAGAGGAATTTTTATTCACTTTGGCTACTGATGAACAGTGCCTAGCACAGGGTAGACATTTGAAATGCATTCGTGGAATGAGTGAATGAAAAATTTCTGTTTGGAAGAAGGTGAAATCAGCAGAGCCACTGTAAAGTCAGTACTACATGGTGACCTGGAGCAGCTGTATGAATTACAGGAGCGATGCTCAGGTGTGCTCCAGATGTTCTGCACTGCACCTCCCACCACAGTGGTTCAGATGTGTATCAGAATGAGCACTGCAGATGGTGGTTCTTGGGTGACACATTTCTATGAGCAGTGCTACCTTTATATTTTTACTTTTTTGTGGTACTGGGGGTTGAACCCAGGGGCATCCTACCTCAAAGCTATACCCAGCTTTATTTTATTTTTTATTGTAAAACAAGGTCTCACCGGGCATGGTGGCACATGCTTGTAATCCCAGTACTTGGGAGGCTGAGACATAAGGATCGAAGGTTCGCGGCCAGCCTCAGCAACTTAGTGAGGCCCTCTGCAACACAGTGAGACCCCGTTTTAAAATAAAGAACAAAAAATAGGGCTGGGGGTGTAGCTCGGAGGTAGAATGCCCCTGGGTTCAATCCCCATTACCGTAATAATAATAATAATAATAATAATAATAATAATAAATAAAACAAGGTCTCATCAGGTTGCTGAGGGTCTTGCTAAGTTGCTTAGGCTGGCCTCGAACCTGTGATCCTCTTGTCTCAGCCTCCCAAGTACTGTGATTACAGGCATGCGCCACCACACCTGGCTCAGTGTTACTTTTTAATAGTAGATTGTATGCAGATGTGATAAAAATTGTGAAGCTAGCATAAAAATCATGTTAATCTGAGAAATTAACTGAGTCCAAGTTCTTCATTTTACAGCTGAAAAAGCCAGTCAAAGTTAGCCTGTTTCTGGACTCAGTCTCATTTCCTCTTACATTATTGTTTTAATGAGAAAAAATGTATGTATATATATATGTATATATATATATATTATATATATGTATATATATATATATATATTATATATATTATGTGTATTCACACACACCTACATGCATGTTTGTATCATGTTCCATTCTAACTTATTTAATCCTCACTATGAAATTATCAGTAGGTATTGATGTTATCTTCAGTGAACAGGTGAGTAAATTAAAACACAGAGGAGTTAAGAAACTCAGTCAAGATCATACAACTAATAAGTGGTTGAGCAGGGCTACATCCAAATGACATAAATGTATGGGATACATACAATGGCAAGAACTGTTAATAGTGATTATATCCTATGAGCAATTAAGTGGCTGGGGAAAGGAACGTATCAGACACTCAATTTTCACTCTACTCTTTTTGTGCCATTTAAATCTGAACATGTGCTTTAAATGACCTATTCAAAAGGATAAATAAAAATTTATTTAATTTATTGTCTGAAAGAAAAAAATTGCAAAAACGTATAGTTCAACCTGGGACAAGGAAACCGTTCTCTCCATGAGCGTCTTGGTCCGCTTGAATCCTGGGTCACTTTCTGCAAGGACATTCATGGTTTTCTTGCCGATGAATTCCAAAGCATCGAGACCTCCAGTTAAGACGCTTTTGCCCTGCAGATGAGATTAAATTTTTTTTATGTTTTACAGCAGTCAGCAATTCCTAGGTAACTGGTACTATCTTCAAATATTAAAATCAATATAAAGCCACAGTATTTCTCATCAGGAGATTTATCATCCATTTAATCCTATTTTCTTTTCCTTAGAAAACCATATGTTATATAACTTGTAGGGCATGCAATGTTATTAAAAAATGATGCTTAGGAAAAACCAAAGCACATTAGGGATTAATTTTACTGGCTCTGTGCATATTAATAGATATGCATCCAAGACATAAAATTAACAGGTGACCTAATTGCTACTTTTGTTTGAAAAAGTTTTAACCCAAGTAATAGAATTATTTGGAGCAGTTTATTAAAATGTCAAATACTCTTGACTTAAGGAAATTCTTTAATCTAGGGCCCTGGAGGATAGGCCCCTCAGGCTGTTTTAGATGGCTCTTGAATACTTTCAGAAAATAGCAAGAACTACCTATAATTTGTATATTCATGAAATAGGACAGGTTGATTTCCATGTACTTCTGTTCTATTATACAGTTATCACCCTGAAAATCCCTTTGTCAGCCATTGTTTTCCATTAAAAAAATTAAATAACCAAGACTTAAACTGTTCAAGTGAACAGAACTGAATCCATTTCTTTGACACCTCTTCTGCACCATATAACTGTAATTACTGTATGCATCCATCTATATTTTTCCAACCTTACATGAAAATGATATCTCTTATTTCTATATTATTATCTACATACATTTTCCAATCTTTATAATTATCATTTAAATAGCAATGTTCAACTTTATTGAATTAATATACTTTAATAATCATTTCCATCTTGGATATTTAGACTTTTTTTCAGATATGGGTATCAATCAATAATCATCTATAAATCAGATTTTTAAAATGTACACATTTTGGAGGATGGTGGGATATCAGTGATTCAAAATTTTGCATACTTTGATTTATTGTCCCTAACATCCTGTCACTTTAGTAGAGAATAAAATGGGAGAAGAAGGACATGGGGACATTGAGTAAGTGCAAGCCTGGGAGGTGAGTCTGGAACTTGGGGAAAGGGGGTCAAGGAGGCTGGAAAGAACACAGAAAGGAAGCTGAGGATGCTGAAAGCACGTGCAGAGCACCCTGTAGGGTCGCTCAGAGGGGCCATGAATTTACTTCTTATGACAGATGCTGAAAGAGCTCCCTCTATCCCCTGTCCCATGAACTTCCCCCGGGGTACTTGACTTGCATTGTGATGTGATTCCTAAAACATTTTTGCTGTTCCTCCTCCACCCTGCCCAGTTAAGAGGTCCTCAAATAACAAGGAGAGGAGCAGTCATTTCTATATTTCTGGAATGCCCTGATCCCAAAGTCGGGGTAAGATACCCTCACATGCTCTTCCATAGCCCCCTCTTCTTCCTGCAGTGCACTGCATCTGTCTGTTGAGTTGCCTCTACCTTGCATCCTCTTGTCTGCTAGCTTATGCCCAGCATCTAGCAGAGCTCCTGGTACTTAGTGGGGCCAGTCCTCCTTTTTCTAGAATGAATGAATGGGACATGAGTCACATTTCTAGAAAAACTAGTTGGGTGATTCTAGATAGTAGAAGACAACTCTTTTCTTCCTGACCCTGAGGACCTGCTAACTGCCTCATTGCAGTGGGGTTGCCTCTTCCTTTTTCATTATTCATTGGTGTTTTGTTGCTTCCTTTAAGAGGGAAACAGATGTGTATCAGTTTAAAAAAATACACTTAGGCTAAATTAAAATAAATAAATAAATAAATAAATAAGAAGGAGGCAGGGACCTGAGGGGCTACATTTAGGGTTATGCAAGGAAGGGAGAGAGTGGGAATTTAAGAGGTTGGGAGGGGGGAAGATTGTTGATCTGGTATATTTGGGCTGAGCCGGGTGTGGTGGCACATGCCTGTAATCCCAGTACTTGGGAGGTTGAGATAGAAGGATTGCAGGTTCAAGGACAGCCTCAGCAAATAGTGAGACCCTATTCCAAAATAAAAAATAAAATAGGGCTGGGGTGTAGCCCAGAGGTAGAGCACTTGTAGGTTCAATCCTTAGTACCCCCCCCACACACACAGAGTAGTATATCTGGACTGTTACTGCTTACTCATTACCGGTCTCTGTGTATGTGTGTGTGTGTGTGGGGGGGGCACGGAGAGGATGGAACCCAGGGTCATTCTATCTCTGAGCTACACCCCTAGCCCTTTTTGTTTTTGTTTTGAAACAAGGTCTCACTAGGTTGCTAAGAGACTTGCTACGTTGCTGAGGCTGTCCTTAAACCTGCGATCCTCCTGTCTCAGCCTCCCAAGTACTGGGATTACAGGCGTGCACCACCACACCCAGCTACTAGTCCTTTTTTTATTTGAATGGTTTCAGTAGTTAAGAGAGATGGACCATCTAGGAATAACAACTGTCCTAGCTCTTCCAAAGAGCTCTTCTCCTCTCCCCACCCCCAACCACAGGCTGTCCTTGCAGCGTTTGGAAAGGACACTGTTAAATCAGACTGAAAATGTACCTTCGAAACAGCTCCTTTCTTTTGAATATAAGCTGTATTTTATTTTGCCCATATTATTTTGGATCCAAGGTTATCCCTACTCTGTAGTAGAAAGTATTAACAACCCATAGTCCACCGTCAGGAGCAAGGCCATCTTTTCTCTGATGTATCTAGGTCACTGGTGAATGGAAATATCAAAGTAAGGGAGACACGGGGAAGCAGAGGAAGTGGCCGAGGACTCACAGTGTTTTGAACCGCATTGGTGAGGGCTGAGAGCACGCCCCGAGAACCCGACGGAGAAGTGGGGGGGCTTCCTGCAGGGTCCTGGTCTGTGGCCACACCTGTAACTACAGAGAAAAAAAAATCCTGTTAGAGATCATTTGCTGCCCTGAGCTTAGGAAGTGTCTAGCTGTGCGCACAGTGTAATACAATAGAGCCCCAAACGCCCGAAGTCAACACATCACTCACCGTCAGGGACTCCGTCTTCGGTACCGGGTTGGGCCCCTTCAGAAGATCCAGAATTTACGCTGTGAATCCGTAGGGTGGCCCCTGCTTTTTCCTTGACTGCGGTCAACCCGTGACCTGTCGGGAAATTAAAATATGGTTGCAGACATATTAGACACCCGTGGTCTACAAATCCTCTGGCTAATCTCACAAGGCTATTGGAAGCTTCGTAGGTGTCCATCCTGATTAAAACAAAGTGGTTAACAGCAGAGGCCCTGGGATCCCTCGGGTGTGGGTTCCTGCAGGTGTGAGCTCAGCTTCGCCAGTGCCTGGGTGAGCGACCTCGGAGAAGCGCTCTGTGACTCAGTTTCCTCATTGGGTTGTTATAAGGAACAAATGGGAAAGTACATGGAAAGGGCTCTCCGATGTGTTAGAAGCCTTTGGCTTCTCACACCGTCTGGTTCTCAACCTGGGATTGCAAACTCAAGTCAGTGTTTGCATAGCATGTCTGCCACATCCTCTTCACTCTTTTGGAAGCACTGTATGGCAGATAGATGCCATTCGGGTTTTGATTCCTTGCCAGTCTGGCGCTTTGCAGGTGCTCTCTTGATACTGATAAGATTGAAATCAGCTGAGCCTGAACATGCTCCTTCAATGTGTCAGTGCAAAGTCCCCAAATCAAAAGGTAAGTCAGTGGGAAACCCACCAAGGCCACCCCATGCTCTGACAAGTTGCCTTAGGCAGTAATGGTCCAAATCAGGCTGAAGGGCACCTGAGCAGGGACAATATCTCTATTTCCAAGGCCCTGGCATAGGGGTGATCCAATAACTCATTCAGGAATACAGAACTGACCCCCCTACCCACATGGAACAAATCCTAACCTTTGGCTTGATGGAGAAATAGTCTTGTCCCCATTTTGTTCAGGAGAGATTTCCCCCCCTTGAGGCCCCATGATGAGCTACAGTCTTTCCGAGTTCCCAAAAACCGACAAAAGAATGAACAGCCTGGTTATGGTCCCGCTGGCTGCTTGGTTCCTGAAGGAGAAATGGCATGGGCTGCTTCCATCAAAGAGCTCACCAGGTCCCTTAGCATGCAGACTTCTCCAGGGACCTCAGGTTGTTAAACACAAGGAAGCAGCAATGTTAATACATGGAGAAGAAGTCACAAGTCACAGCAGGATTTGAAAGCTAAACAGCCACACTGGTGGCACACACTTGTAATTCCAGTGCTTGGGAGGCTGAGATAGGAGGATCGCAGGTTTGCTGGCAGCCTCAGCTACTTAGGGAGGCTGTCAGCAACTTAGCGAGACCCTGTTTCCAAAAAAAATAAATAAATTACTTAATAAAAATAGGGCTGGGGGTGTAGCTCAGAGGTAGAATGCCCCTAAGTTCCATCCCCAGTACAAAAAAAAAAGCACTTAAAATGACCAGTGGTTCATCTCCTGAATAAGAGGAAGACATGGACGAATCACTCAAAGAGTGGCATTTCATCAACTGTAATCTACTTTATCAAAGTGACCTGAACACAAACAAGGCACTGATATTTGCCAACTATTCCAATGAAAATCACTTGCCATGATACATGACCTAGAAAACCCTGAAATTTAAGACACATTACATATAACTTTAATATAGAGATACGTGTCTATACTCATATACGGGACATCAGACACAGTTCCAACTCATTATTGAGTTACTTGAAAAAAATAAACTGCTAAACCCAAGACTTGAATTCTCTCTAGTGTCCTATGTCTCTCTAGCATCTCAATGGAAACTTACTGAAGTTACGGTAACACAGTTAAGTCACAGGCTACAACTTCATCTAATTCATGTACTGAGTCCCTATTCCTTCACGTTTTTGAAAAGCACATGTATTTTCCAAAAGGAAAACATGCATCCAAACCTCAGCCCACGATCCTCATCTCACAGTCAAGGAATAGATGAGTTTGAGGGAGCTGGGAGGCACCATCTGCTCATCCCCTTACGCCACATCCTTCCCTGAGACTGTTTCAGGGTTTAATGAGCCCCATATTCATTATCTCCTTTCCACTCTCTCCATCCCTTGCAGGTTAAGGTCATGTCTGGTTCTTTTTGCAGGAAAGAGTAGCTTCTCACCATCTCTGAACACACATGATCACAGATATGTGCACATACTTGGCCTCTAGAAAAATCACTTTGCTTCTAAAAGGAGATGCCATTTTTATGTGTATACAAGTATCTGTTTAACAGACCCGGCAATAGGTTGCTACTCCATCTATATTTTCTGATTAACAATTCTTTTTCTAAATTTTGTTAGTAAAAGTACATCTTTACCATATCCTACTGGAAATATAAAGTTAAGCTTTATATTTATGTAAAAGCTGCAATTTTTCATAGCTAAGGATTAGATGCCACACCACACCCTACTTTGAAAAAGTAACTTCTAAAACATTACTTAGTGTGACATCTAGTGCCCAGAACAAGGAAATAGGAATACGAAGTCACTGTTGCCTTTCGATCGGGAGTGATTCATTCCTAAAGACATCGATTGGGTTCTACCAATAAGAGAAAAACATGGAATACAAGTAACACTATAGGCTATAGTTCATGGTTAATTTCTTCACGTCATTATAGACCCTAAGTGTCCTCAGAAAATAAAATCCTGCTAAACTGCCTTGTCTAAGATAGAATACCCTCTACCTCTTTTCTTATGGCAGTAAAAGGTGAGTACCGCAAAGAGGAATGTTGTGTAAATGCTATGATACCGTATCACTTTAAAACTAGTCTTCAATGACTGGCTGATAGTTAATTTATCACCTATGCCCTAGTGGAAAATAACCTAAACTTAGGAGTCAGGAGTCCTGTGGAGGAATTCTGGTTGTATCGTTTCTTAGCTATTTGATGTTGGTGAGCTAATTAACCTCTCAGTCTCTGCTGCTGCATCTTTTCTGAAAGAAGATTATAATGCCTACTTCTCAGGGGTCTGTGAGATCATAGGGCAGAAAAATGTGAAACCACTGCTATGGACATTTATTGAGCACTATGTTCTAGGCACTGTACTAAATATTTTCGGTAGAGCAAATTATCTCATTTCATCCTCTCAACAACTTTATGATGGAAGGGATGTTATCATACCCATTTTACAACTGAGGAAACTGAGACCTGGCCAAGGTGAGATCACTTGTGAAAGGTCCCACAGCCATAAATGATAGGGGCAGGACTCCAACTTAGTCCTTCTGAGTCTAGAACCCACATGTGTACTCACTATTTACACTGAGGATTTATATGTCATTTACAGATGAGTAAATGTCATCTCAGTCTCATTTCTACAACTCCTCAGAAATCAGATCCTTGGTCAGGTGCTTCCTTCTTTTTAAAACATTGTTTTATGTTAAAATGAACTTGACTGATTATACCTTGACCATAGAGCCAGGTGAAGGTCACCTCCTTACTCTAACCCTGCCCCTCCCAACTGTGCCTTGGGGTGCACAGCTTGATGTTTTAGGATCAGCCCTGTGCTGTGCAGGCTGAGCCTCAAGATACCGTGTAGTGCGACCTCAAACATCAGTGTAACTTTCTTTTCCAAAAGCCTCCAAAATTGTGCAAGCCCTCTTCTTGTGATTTCTACCAAGATCAAAAACCCGCTGATGGGAAAAATGAAATAATTTGCTTGTGGTAGGAGCATCCCTCTTGCCAAGTGGTAATGTCAGAGAGCGAGAGCAACTCTGTGTAGCAACGTGGGTGACTGGGAAGCCCAATGGGTCCTTTCTACTGGGCTCATACACTGAAGGACCCCAAGAAGGGCAGAAGCTAACTCATGAGGATGGTTCTTCCCTCTTAGATTGCCTAATTTTTAAATACAGTATTCCTTCTTTTTCTTTCCTCTTTTTTAAAAAAATGGACATTTAAAACAGGAACAAAAAAAATCCCATAATATAATTTCCATGGTTAAATTTTGTCCCCAATTATTTTGCGGTAAAGTGTACATAACATAAAATTTACCATCTTAACCATTCGTAAGTGTACAGGTTAGTGGAACCAGAAACATTCATAATAATGTGCAATTACTATCCATATACCACCCCTATCCATCTCTAGAACTCTTTTTATTTTGTAAAATTGAAACTTTATACCTACTAGATGGTCACTCCCCATTCCCTCCTCCTACCAGCCCCTGGCAACCATCATTCTACTTGTGTCTATGATTTTGACTACTCTAAGTACCTCATATAAGTAGAATCATACAGCATTTGTCTTTGTGACTGGTTTATTTCACTTAGCATAATGTCTGCAAGGTTCCTCCATGTTGTAGCATATGCCAGAATTTCCTTCCTTTTTTAGGTTAAGTAATATTCCGTTGTATGGGTATACCACATTTTGCTTATATATTCATCTGTCAATCGACATTTGGGTGGCTTCCATGTTTTAGGTTTTGTGAATAATGCTGTTATGAACATGAATGTACATATATGTTAATGAACTTTGGCAAAAGATCAACAGTAGAACTGCCAGGCTAAAAGGTATGTGCATTTAACACTTTATAGATAGTGCTAATTGCTCTTCTGAAAGTTGTATCAATTTATACTCCTCTTTGGATGGATCTTTAGAAACAGAGCAATTTTAAAATATCAACTGAGTTTCAGACTCTTCTATCAGTGAATTCGAGATATTATAGAAAGTTGTGAAGAGCAGTTGTCTAGAAAAAACACACAGTGGATGCTGCCATGCTCAACTAACAAGCTCCAGTGCAGCCCAAAGAGGAGCCAACCCACCTTCCTTTTGGAAAGGTCTTCCCTCTCCATACTGATGGGCGGGGTTCACTCTGCAATCCAAGGCTCACATCCCTTTAGGTTCAAAGTCGACAAGAAGTGTTACTGAGCCGATAATGTTTGCCCAGTAGTCCAACAGAAATTCATTAACCCCTGTGCCTTATTATTTATGGATTGTAAAGTGTTATGGACAGTCTCCAAGCATCAACCCTGTTACCTTCTGTATCAATGATCCTTGAGAATTTTCCCATCCCCAGCAATGTCACCTTCAAAGCTGAATCCATGTGCTACTGCTGGTGATGTACACAGGGAAGTGCGCTCATTGCAGTACCATTTTGACAAGTTTGCCATTCTCTGTAATAAACACTGTCATTATTTTTGACAGGGTTGGTAGAAGGCTTTCATTAAAATGTGTGGAAAGGAAAAAATTGTGCAACTTGGGAGAAGATGGGAAAGGGGAATAATGGTAATTTTGAAAATGTAAATATACAGATCAGATCCATTCTATAAGTACCATCCCCCCAACCTCAGGCACTCTTGCATAAGGTGCTTAGACTCATCAAACTGTCAAAACTAGGATTTCAAATAAACATTAGGCCTTTGGTTGCATCCAGAAATAAATTGCTCTATTCTACTATCAAGGCTTTACTTTAGAATACCTATGTGTGTTTCAGCACTGTCGACTCTCATTTTGATTACTGGCCTATCACTCTTGGCTTACCAATAAGTTTTAAGAATAAGGTAGGTCTATAAGATGCTTGTGGGGAATCACAGCTGGTTGTCACAACATCACTTTGGAATCATCATCAAAAAAATATATATATATTACATTTTTTCTATATTTTTGACATTTCCCACTCTGGTTTCTGCCTGGAATAATAAATATTTTTATTTATAAACTTGTCCAAAGGCATGAGTGGCAGATAATCTAGTCTTCTAAGAATGTGGTGACAGTGACAGCGTGGCTGTGAGTAAACCAAATTCAAGAGTCAAGGCCTTGCTAGAAAGAATTGTTGGCTGAGAAATGTTTGACTTCATAGACACATCAGGAAGGTCACTTTTCCTCATTTTTCCTTAACCTTAGGGCCAAAGTAATAGGGCAAAAGACAAAATATAAAATTACAAAATAACAGAAGACCAATCAGTTTTCTATATTTTTCAACTTGGCACAATGGTTACAAATATCTATTGTTTTCTATACATTGCCACAGAATATGGAATCATCATATGCTGGAAGATGGAAGGGATCTTAGAAATCTCAAGGTCCCCTACCCACACTTTTCCAAATAGAGAACTGGAGTCTCACCAGGGCTAAGTGCATGGTGTAGCCAGGTCGTGACAGTCTCTTGCAGTGACAAGTGAGTGGCACTCAGGACCAGGTCTCTGGCTGTAGGACTCATGGTATAGTCTTATTTCAAGACAGTGCCACCTTCCAAATGTCTCCATTCTTCAATCACTCTCCTGCCAACTCAAAACAGTCCCCAACTACTATGAATGCAGTTTTTCAACAATCGTAAGAAGTTTTGGCTTCTATTTCTAGTGCTCAATTGACAGCTCTGTGTTTTGTTAAGGACTATGTGTTTTGCACTCCTGTCTGCAACTGGAATTACCCTGGGGGTAACATGAGGTTTCTGAGTGGAAATCAATTGCAATTGAACATGTGGTTATTTTCTTTACTTTCCAGGGGCAATTTATAAACCTTCACGGGCTTGTCTGTTGCTCTGAATGTTCTGTTTCCCAATAACTTTCTTTGACCTATGATAATAAACTGCTAATGCTACAAAGCCTCGGGATTGATATTATGTCTGCATGTAATGGAAGCTATGCCTAGCTTTCCTCCCCCAATCCCAAGGGAGCAGCTCAATGCAGACCACAGTCCAGGAAGGCACCCATAACTTTATTATGTGTGTATGTGTGGTACTGAGGACTGAACCCAGGGTCTCGCGCATGCTAGGAAAGTGCTCACCACTGAGCTATGCGCCTGTCACACCATAAATACTGTTTTTTCCCATAACTTATTGGTGCATTGAAATTATACATCATAGTGAGGTTCCATGTGTTAAAAACATACATGCACACAGCTCTTTGTGTATTTCCCTTCACATCCCTCCTTCCTCCTTCCCCATATGAGTTAGTGAGATTGATAAAAATACATTCACATATTGTCATAGTATTATTTGAACTGTTTCCTTTCCCAGCCCTCTGTCTTCTTCTCCCTAACTCTTGCTCCTACCCCCCTTCAACTATTCTACCGATCTATCTTTGCATTATTTAAAGTCCCTTATGTTTCCTATTTTCTCTCTAGCTTCCACAAATGAGTGAAAACATACTACCTATGACTTTCTGAAACTGACTAATCTCACTTAGCATAATATTTTCCAGTTCTGATTTTTTCTTTCTTCCTTTTTTTTTCAGTATTGAGAATTGAACCCAGGGCGCTCTACCACTGATCTACACCCCAGATCTTTTATTTTTTATTTTGAGACAGGGACTCGCTAAGTTGCCCAGGCTGACCTTGAATTTGCAACCCTCCTGCCTCAGCCTCCTGTGTAGCTAGGATTATAGGCATGCACCACCACACCCACCTCACTCATAACTCTTTAAAGCTTTCACAAATGGTTGAGCCTCATACCAACCCATTTTAGGCTATGATTCCCTACTACCTTTTGGGAGTCAAACTCCCAACCATCACAGCCTGTTTCCAGCCTTGGAACCCAAGAATGTAATCTACTCTTATGCTACATGTTTCAGTTCTTGTAAAAGGTCCCCAAAGATATTTATTGAGTTTTAAAGTATATATTACTATTATTTTAGCTCCTATTACAGGGTAAAGTCACAGCACATATTGACCAGAAATCACCAAAATATGCCTTAGGGACAATTTCAGGAAGGCGCCCAGTTATATTTCTGCTGTATTCATTGGGATAGTGATGACCAGTGGTGATGAGCAATTTTCGTTCCTGTTTTCTAAAGTCTGTCCAAAGAGATTCTTAGAATGGGCATATTTCAAAATTTCTATGATCTTCCTAATGTGCACTTTGCCATTGTGTGTGTACAGACAAGGGAAAAATACCAAGATGTACTCCCTTTTTAAAATTCCAACATGTACCCAGAGCCATAAAATGATAGTTTCCGGAATTGATGGTTAAACAAATGAAGGTTTCAAACAGAAAAGAGAAGTGTGGTAGGCGGTATTGGCAGGTGGTGTCATGATTCCTGTTCTGGGTGCATGCACCCCATGGAATTCCCTCCCCCTTGGGTGTTCACAGGATTGTGAATATGATAGGATTTCACTGCTGTGATTATGTTACATTATCTGGCAATGATAAAGGGATTTTTCAGATGCAATTAAGATCCCCGGTCAATTGAGTTGTTGTTATAATTATTATTATTACTACTATTATTTTGCAGCACTGGGGATCAAACCCAGGGGCATTCTACCTCTGAGCTTCACCCCCAATCCTATTCTATTTTTTGTTTTGAAATAGGGTCTCACTAAGTTGCTGAGAGTCTCACTAAGTTGCTGAGGCTGGTCTCAAACTTGTGATCCTCCTGTCTCATCTTCCCAAGTACTGGGATTACAGGTGTACACAACCACACCTGGCTCCTAGTCAGTTGAATTTGGGTTAATCAAGACAAAGATCATCCTCATTGGACCTGAACTAATCAGGTGAGATTTTAAAAAGGACTGAACCCTACTTAAAGGTAGAGATTTGAATTCTGAGAGAGATTATCTGGCTTCAAGGAAGGACCTGAGTGTGGCCTCTAGGAGCTGAGAGTGACCTTTGGACAATAATGAGCAAGAAAATGGGGACCTCGGTCCTGGAACTGAAGGAACCGAGTTCTGCCAACAACTTGAGTAACCGTGAAAGATGACTTCTTCACACACAGGTGCCAGCTGAGCAGAGACAAGGCCTCATCTCCTTTCTGGACCTTTCCTAGTTGCACCACTCTTCTGCCAAGGTGGAGCCGCCATGCTGCCTGGGCAAAGGTGGACCTCAGATGATAGCGCAGCTGGTGGCGCCTTGACTCCACCTGGAAAGAAACTGGGCAGCACGTGCTCCTGAGGCATATTTTGGAAACTTCTGGCCAAGATGTGCAGTAGTAGCAGTAGCTGAAATCATAGCAGGGTCCACTGGGGTGAAACAAATGACCTCAAGGCCTTCCCATGTCTCCTGGATTTAGGAGTAACAATGAACTAGACTGATCTATGGCACATCGCAAGCTCTTGATTCAAGGAAACTGAAATAATAAAGGCACGTTGTCTTCAGCCTCAAATTTGTGGTAATTTTTTAACATCAACAGAAGTTAGTACATGAAGGTATACTGAACTTCATTCTGATATTTTACATGGCATTGTGCAAATGTCATAAAACTCAGAGAAACCACATCTTCACCAACAATAAGAGGAAACACTGTGCAATGATCACACTGGTCCATGAGCTGTGCTGTCTCTAGGCTCTTCTGGATCAATCACTAAACAGAGCCAGGCAAGTGCCACCAGAATTGTTAAGTGGTTGCAAAGAATAGAAGATACAGTATTTGCCCTCTTCATAGGGCCTCAGAAACAGGGAAGCTTTTGGAGCAATGCACAACACAAGCACAGGCTGCAGATTAAGCCTTT
The DNA here is from genome assembly GCA_004027185.1 of Glis glis. Taxonomy (NCBI): domain Eukaryota; kingdom Metazoa; phylum Chordata; class Mammalia; order Rodentia; family Gliridae; genus Glis; species Glis glis. Next base: position 18,865 of record PVJS01009719.1, read on the forward strand.
GTCTCACAGGCTTACTCTACCAGAATGGAGCAGGACCAGTCGCAGAAATCACAGAAGCCATAGAAATCCTGCTTTTTAAGCAGTAAACTCAGCATCATGTACTGGGTAACAAAAGCCAGAGGCCTTGGTGCACAGTCCAGCGGAACCAACGCTGCACATGTGTCGGCCGAGGTCAGATTATAACAGGACACCTATGAAGATGCTGGATAGTAAATGCAACTGGCAAGCTATGAGTTGGCAGATGAAAAGATTTTTTTCAGTGCTGGAGATCAGTCTCAGGGCCTTGTATTACTAGGAGAGAGTATTCTACCACTGAGCTACAGCTACAGCCCAGCTAGAAAACTTTGTAAGGGCTCAGAAAAGCCCAGAGCCAAGTGAATAGGTATAGCCCCTGACTGATGAGAAGTAATGGCAAATGGTCTGGCCAACCAGAGGTGGGGCAATCACATGCAGGTGCACCTGTACGTGTGCACAAAAGTACCTGTGGCTGCCACCCACAAGGTAGATGGTCTTTATTTTCTGTGGAAGAAACTTATATCTAATTTTTTAATGAGAAATTAAATTCCCCAGTTCTAATAGTACCTTCTGATGCACCAAATTCACTATCAATCAGGGTTGGTTTGTGACATCATTATAACTGGGAGCATCTAAGACACTTTACTGCTTTATGATATAAACCATGAAGAGAGTTGTATATTTTGGCGACCACAGTATTTACTTCTCTATGAATTATTCCAATTTATTTTTTTGTGGTGCTATAGATTGAACTCAGGGGCTCTCTACCACTGAGCTACACCCCCAGGCTTTTTTATTTTTCATTTTGAGACAGTATCTCACTAAGTTGCTCAGGTTGGCCTCAAACTTGCGATCCTTGCGATCCTCCCGTCTCAGCCTTCCAAGTACCGGGATTACACATGTGTACCACCATGCCCAGCTTATTACAATTTTTAAAGAAACTTACAGATTCCCCATATTTATTTTTTGGTTCACAAAGAAAGCCACTCATAAGACCCATTGGAAGGCCACTAAAATCTCAAATATTGTTCCAAGGAAGAAGGATGCCACAGGTGCTTGTCCTCGCCCTTCTGAGTCCTTCTTAGAAAATGAATTGGGCTCCTTCACTTCAGTTTGGTTCATATGTTAACACGTGTGGCATCCAAGGCATCTCTGACCCCTTCAGTTAGCAACAGAGCAATGCTGTTTGTCCGGCTCTCGCCAGAGGTCAACATTTTTTTTGACCACTACCTACTTCTTACTAGATCCCTCCTGAGCAAATAAATGTGTGACAGTGATGTAACTAGGGGATGCAATCTGTCCATTCTTCAGGCAGTCTAATGCCTGTCATGGTGGATACTTGGACCTTAAAGTCTTCATGGCCATGGTCCACTGGGGCGAGGCAAATGACCTCAAGGCCCTCCCACCCCTCCTGGATTTAGGAACAGCAGTGAATGGCCTCATCCATGACACATCAAGAGCTCCTCGGGGCATGGGCTGGACCTTGACAGCGCCTGAAGTAGCAGACCTGAAAGCTCTGTTACCCATGGCTTCCTATTCTTCTCCTCACTCTTCCCCTTCAAGACGAGCTGCCTTTGCTAAGTCATCATAGACATGCTGATATTCTATCTTCAGTATTCATGAAGAGTGGACATAAGAATGAGAACAGGAGGGAATCTTGGCAGACCCTGCACTGATGAAGGCACAGCCCATTATACTTTCTCTTTGTATAAGAACAAATACAGGAAATTTCTTTAAAACTTAACACCAGGAAAATAGATTTATTTATATAAACTCAATTTTTTCATTCATTGAGAAATAAATAATGTACTGGTAGCCAGGAAGCTCAGAATTAAAGTCAATGTTCACTTACAGTAACTCTTTTAGCCTCGGGACACATATACATATATGTGTGTGTGTGTGTGTGTGTGTGTGTGTGTGTGTGTATACATATGTACGTACTTCCTACATGCATATTTTGTTCTATTTGCATTTTAATGTCCAGCTGATGAAATGCTTTTTATCAGGATACTTCAGATTTGTTTAAGGAGTAGGTGAGTTGTACATTTTTTAAAAAATTGAAGGAATGATAATCCAAAGCTATAAGAACATACTATAAAAGCTCAGATCTTACATTTTAAGAGACAATATAATAGAGTGATTAAAAGCTATACTACATGGCTTTCAAATCCCAACCCAGATATTCTTGACTTTGGACAAGGTCTTAGTCTCTCTGTGCTACAGCTTCCTTATCTGTAAAACAAAAGTACCTCCTTATAGGGTTATTATGAGTAACAAACATATTAATATATATGAAGCACTTAGAATAGTAAGAACTAAAATTGGTTTGCTCATGGGCTAATATTAAACTCTAATAACATATGGTACAATCAAAATGTCAGATCCTGTTAAGCAACATACGATACTCACCTACGGTGGCAGATGCCGATGAGAGCAGAGATTTGCCCCAGGAGCCCCAGCCTGCCCATCCTCTTTCCTGTGGAGGGGAATCCACAGCCTGCAGAGGAAAAGATTAGCAGCAGGTCAGAAATTCAGTTTATTCCTAAATGGAAAACCACCCATTGGTTTGAAACAAAGAGAAGGTTTAAAAAAAAAATCAGCAACAATCACATCTTACTGACTTACAGTTTATACGGGTCATAAAAGAATATCTTGACCCACATTGCAATGTGTACTTTGGAACCAAAGTGATTCATAGAGGTGCTGGTTTCTGGGGCCTTGGTCTGAAGTAAGGAGGGAGCCTTGACTCACCCATTATTTGCAAGACAGAGACAATGGTCATGTGGGGAAAAAGACAGAACACATTAGAGCCCAAAAGTGATTTGAAAACATTCAAAATGACCTTGACCTGTGCAATTCTCAGAAAGCTAAACTCAAGTACTGTTTAAGTAGAGCCAACCTTCAACCTTAAGGTGGCAGGCAGGAGCCCTGGCATGGACACTGGGCAAAGCGTCGAGAAAGGCGTCAACAAGCCTGGAGGTGGGTGACAGTGATCACAAGCTTTGCGAGGGAGACTGCTTTCTATTCAAGGTCTGCTCCACTCAAATGACCACTGTAACTACATTCCTCACCTGGCCTCAGGGGACTCAAGTTCTTCTGCCTAGGTTTTTAGAATTCAGACTGGAGGCTGAGGGTCAGCATGAGCTGTTTGCTTGAATGGAAGATGGAAACTCAGGCTACACAGGCTGACCTTGTTCTACTTGCTGCGCAGAGTAAGAGAAAACAGAGTGAGCAAAATAAAGGAGCTCTGCTCTGAGGGGCTGTTTGGATTTCTGATAGATTCTCAGCCCCTGGTTTCCAACCCTCCCGAGGCCCTGCTGCATTTCTGCCTTTGGGTTCTATGAGATGCCCTCATATTTCTGCTCACTTTAAAAAAATGTTTTGTTCACTGGTATGTCCCTAGGAGCCTAGAAGAATGCCTGGAAAATAATGAGCACTTAATAAATTTTTGTGGGATAAATGACTGAAACTGATCCACTTTCTCAGTTAGGTGTGTATGAGTTTCTGTTATTTGCAACCAATGAGTCCTGACTCAATTACTGGAACCATAGTTTTCTCTTACTGTCTGGGAACATATTCTGTCAAACAAGGCAAGAATAAATACAGCAGAAGTTAACTACATGGGGAATCTCAGCATTTTCATTGAAAAAAAGAAAGAAGAAAAGCAAGCAAGCAAGCAGGAAGGCAGGCAAGGAAGGAAGGTAGTCAGTTCAGGAAGATGTGAACACTTCTTGCACAGCCTGTAGATTCTGCACTTTGATCTGAGGCTGCCCATCAGTCACCACCCACTCCTCTCTCCCTTACTGTCTTCCACCCTGCAGCTTTCAGATAAAGAGATAAGGGTGGTCATGCAAAACAGTTTTCAATCAATGGAATATATAAATGGAAAGCTTTTGCTTTCATAATAAATTATATAGCTATGTCTAGTGCCAACTCTTTGCTCCCCTTTTCCTGTCCTGAATGGGGACATGATGCTTGGAATTGAGCAGTCAGTTTTGCTGCCACTAGGGAAAGGCTAAGGAACCACAGAGTCATTGGTCCTGTAAACTGATGTCAGCAGCTGTCTATCTCCATTCTTTCTATTAAGGGAGAAAAATAAATTGATATTTTATAAACTGATGTATTTGGATTTTAATTACCTGCATCCAAATGCATTCCTAACTGACTCACCTGGTAAATATAAAACACCATCGCTCAGTGCAGAGCACTGGTCAGGAGGAAAGGTTATGAAATGAAATCGCCTGGGTTTGAGTCCAGGTTGAGTCCACTTTGGGCAACAAGTTATTCAAGTTCCTTCTAAGCCTTCATTTCTCCATTACGAAATGCAAGATATGGTAGTATAAGAACTATAATAACCAATAACCTCACAGGTATTGTGAATGTTAAATAATTCATGTAAAGTTGTGAGCAGAGTGCCTGAAAAATGACATTCCATAAGTATTAGCTAGTAATAATAATAAGAAACTGCATTTTTAAAACTAAGAAGCAAGAAGCATTGAAAGTTGGCTGTCTCTTTTTTGTTCAGTCTGGAGACAATGAGAAGCTTGTTAGCATGAGTGGAAATACAACTATCTGCTTTTATTTTTGGTATCTACATCGATTTGCTTCACTCCAGCAATGAAACCCAGTAACAATTTTATACCATCATGAAGACAGATGTAAGTCGATGATTAATATCATTCTTTCATAGGAAAAATCATTACCTATGATTAGGAAGAGTTAATACGCTTAGGGGTGACAGCTTCTGACTCAAATTTACAATATTTAATATGCCCTGACAGCTGGTAATTGACTATCAAATGGAAATAAATGTCAAAATGAGTCTAGAATTTTTTGCTGTATAATAAGTGACTACTTCAATTGTCTTATTAATAAAGTTCTTTGACATTAAGCTGGGACTTTTTTTGAGACAGGGTCTCACTAAATTGCCCAGGCTAGCCTCAAACTTGCAATCTTACTGCTTCAGCCTCCCGAGTAACTTGGATTATAGACATGCACCACTGTGCCCAGCTTGAGCTGGGACTTCTTGATCAGCTACAAAGAATATTTGTTATCAATGGCAAATACTCAGATGACTAAATGCATATGCTTAATATAAAAGCATATAAACTAAATGTTAAACGTGAATTATAAATATAGCTCATCATGAATATTATCTCTACTTTAAATAGCCTTAATATCACACATTTATGAGAGTACAAAATAGGCAGTATGGGTCAACTCAGATCTCTCATTATCAAATATAATTATTTTAAGGCTTTTTTCTCCCCTTCTCCCTATGTCACTCTCACATCCTTTAACAGACAACTTCATGTCCTAACTCACAGAGAAAACAGAAGCCGACAGATGAGAACTCTCTCAACTTCCTGCCTCTCCCCATAAACTTTCAGAAGAATGACTTCTTATTCTAACAGCAAATCAGACATGGATTGGTCAAGGATATATAAACCTCAACTGAAGATCATGTAAACATTTATAACCACTGTGTGATCCTAAGAATATGAAATAATGCAAGATTCAACCAAGTCCAAAATTTTTAGAAATAGAAAAATATTTACATATTTATCTAGTATCCAATTTAGAGGTCTTTATCACTAAATTAAAAAAAAATTATCAAATGGGGCTGGGGGTGTAGCTCAGTGGTACAGTACTTGCATGCGCGAGACCCTGGGTTCCATCCCTAAGAAAATAATAAAATTCATTTATTTTAGACTATCAAGTTCAAAGATAACGTTAGAAAGATAAACATTGACAAATCTCAGAATTCCATCAAATTCAAAGGTCTTTAAGATTTAGATGGGAAACATATGTGTTAAACATCACAGATCCCGCTGGTTACCCTGTTTCCTTGAGTAGACGAGGAATCGGATACCGTGCACATCTTGCATAGAGGATTGTGGGCCATAAGACCTGTGAGACCAAAACCTTTTTTTTTTTTTTAGGTTTTGTAACTTACGACATAGCCGCTCTAAAAAGAGGCTCAGCATGACAGTGGGAGCATATAAACTGCTCTGGGTGCCTGCAGCTCTGTCAAAATATCTGGCTAAAAATGGGCTCAGTTATTTCCAAGTAATTTTCTTCCTTGGTGAATATACATCATTCAACTCTGGTGAAGATTTAAAAATTAAATATAGAAAGGTTTAAGGCATCAAAGAAGGGCTATTAATATTTTTGTGCATATTGTGGTCTTTTCTGTCCTACTAATATTTATGGAATTTGACCTGAGTGACAATTTTTGAAATCCAATTTAAAATGAATAACTGAATTATTGGACTTCTGATTTTAAGCTAAATCTTCCTACATTTATGCATATGTAACATTTAAGAGGTCTTTAAGTCCACTCTATAAATTTAATGGCTTTATAACAGTTATTAAGTACTCAGCAGGGATTTGTATCAGTAGATAAATGAGGTACTTAAAAAGGAAATAGAATATATCACACTTTTAAATGCAGTTTAAAATATTTGAACGTGTTTAAGTTAATAAGAAAGACCAAACACGAATCAAAAACCCCTTGAACATGGCCAGTTTTGCTGGACCTCTAAGTAGAATAAGATTTGTGAGATAAACATAAAGCCTAAGGAAGAACTGAATTTTTGAATTTGCAGTCTTGAAAAATTAGACACTAGTTGTTTAAACCAAATTAAATGTCTGAGTAGTTCTTTTTATGCACAAAGCATACACCCCAAACCTATGTAAACATAAATCTAACTACACCTGACTCATAATTCCTTCCTCCCCTCTACTATCAAGGAAATGATGTCTTCCTCTTAGCCACCACTATCACCTCCATCTGAACTCCTGGGGCATGAGGAGGTTGGCTGTCCCTTCCACTGGCTTCTCTGTACTCGCTACTTCCTACATTTAATCACACACATGATTTCTCCATCCCAACATCAACCAATGAAAATCGCATCAAGGACAAAGTGTTTCTTTTGAACTGATCTGGTTTCTGCTCCACATTGTTCTTCTTCACCTCTTAAAAAAATGAAATTAAAAAGTGCCTACTTTCTGTACCCACTCCCCTCTTCCTTCCTCACCCAACACAGCAGGACTCTCAACCCCTCTTCCTTCCTCACCCAACACAGCAGGACTCTCGCTGCCGCCACATGGAGTCATCCTCATCAAGCTCACAGTGGCTGCCTTGCTGTCAAAGCCATGGACTCATGTTAGTCTTTGTATTACTTGACTGCTTGTTAGCATCCGAAGCTTAACCACTTTTATATTCACTATTGTCTATTGTCATGGTGTCTGCACTAGTCCATTTTTCATTACTATGACAAAATACCAGAGGCAGGCTGACTTAGTGAGGAAAAGACTTATTTAGCTCACATTTCTGGAGATTCAAGGGCAAGGTCCTGGCATCAGCTTGGCTCTGGTGAGGACTTTATGGCAGATGGTGGCAGCATGTGTGGAAGAGATCGCATCTCAAATCAGGAAGCAGGGAGCAATTCAGGGATCAGGTGTATGACTGAAAAGCCTATTCTTGTGGGAGCTCAGGGGTCCCCCTAGAGCTACCTTAATCTTTTTCCTAGGGCAGTTCCCCCAATGACCTATGTACTTCTCCCTAGTCCCCACACCCAAAGGTCCCACCTGCCAACATCACCACACTGAGAACCAATCTTCTGAGGCATGAACTCTTAGGGCACAAACTCAACCTATACCCAAACCATAGCAGCATGCATGCATTATCTTCTGACTCTTACCCCCCCCCACACACACACACATTCTTTAGTATTAGGGTTTCGGTTATTTACTTTAGAATTTTTCTACATGCATATTGTGATATTGTGGATGCTTCCTAGATTAAGCTACAATCCAAGTGCTGTCAACATTCCAATAAAATATGCATGGTCCAGGGAGGTCAGCTGGAATTCTAATCAGAAAAGCCACACTCCAGAGGCAGCTATAATGAGCAATTCTATTATCTGTGTTTCATTAACACCTGATGCTTTGCTAATTAGCATACTGAGTTGCAGAAATGGATTTTAATTGGTAAACATGATGGACTCTTCACTAGCATTCTGAGTATCTGGAAGGGGTCTGGATGGTGAAATGGAAGGTATTCAAGATTTATAGATGGTTAGATATATTTAAGCAATTCTTCCTACCTTTACATGAATAGGATATAACAAAGGGTTTTGCCCTATGTAAATGGCCTCCACCCACTTTTGAACTCTAGGGAATTCTGATTACATGATGCCAGGTATCTTCTCAGGGAAGAAACCCTGTCTCTGGAATCCAGTGAGCCTTTCACCGATGGTGGCAGACAAAGCACCAAAAAGGACAGAACAATGGGTGTTCTCAAGCCTATGCGGAAAACAGTTCTCATGAACTATTTTTAACTCTCATGTTAATTAATGTGTTATTTAAAAATGTCAGAGCGGTACAATGTAATTTGAGACCTGTTTTCATTTATAGAACGTGGTGATGAGACTGTAGACACAACAGGTATCTCTTGCCATTTCAACATCTTTGCTGGCTACCAAAACTAGCCAAAACCAAACAATGCAAACCCAAAACAAACAAACAACAACAAAAGACTAAAAGCTGTGCATGACCACATTGGCTTAGAGATGGGAGCTTTCCAGGGGGGAGTGATTGACCTTGGTTCTTCCTTACTGATACATAACACCTGGACAATTTCACCCACTTCCATTACTTAAACAGCTATCCAAGTGCTGATAGCCCATACGTTACCTACCTCTCCAGACCATTATAATAAGCTGTCAACAAAATAGCTTCACTTAGATGTTCCATGACATGTTCAATACAGAATTCACCATCTTCTCAATTCCTCAAATCCCCAGCTAAGTCTCTCTGTGTCTTGGTATTAATGACTCCCAAATACTGGTGCACAGACAGATTGCAAGAGAATCATCTGGGGCAACTCATTAAAAATACAGTCAGCTTCTATTAGGATCTTTTGAAGAAGAATCTCTCAGAGCCAGGTGTGGTGGCACACTCCTGTAATCTCCATACGAGGAAGGCTGATGCAGGAGAATTGCAGGTTCTAGACCAGACTCAGCAACTTAGTGAGACTCTCAGCAACCTAGTGAGAACGTGTTTCAAAACAAATAAATAAAATAGGGCTGAGGGTGTAGCTTGGAGGTAGAATGCCCCTGGGTTTGATCCCCAGTACCAAAAAAGGGAGGAAGGAAGGAAGGAAGGAAGGAAGGGAGGGAGGGAGGGAGGGAGGAAGGAAGGAAGGAAGGAAGGAAGGAAGGACAGACTCAGGTTAGAGCCCAGGAATCTGAATTTTTAGCAAGCATCTCAGATGATTGCAATACACCACGAGATTTGGGAAGCACTGCCCTAAATGGCCAAATGGCACCACCATCCTGATTGCCCAAGCCAAAAACTGGGTGTCATCATATACAGCAGTCCTTAAAGAGAAATGCTCCAACAGAATTGGAGCAGGCTTTTCATTCAGTTCAGGATGCAAAAATCTGCTGTCAGCATGTGTTGGTCTGCTTTCCTTCCCCTTTGTCACCTTTGATAACAACGTTGTGGCTCTTAAACATTCTGCTGATCTTTTTCTAGGGAGAGAACTATCTGGTGGTAGTCCACAGTATTGAACCCAGGGGCATTCTACCTCCGGGCTACACCCCCAGTCCTATTTTTGTTCTTTATTTTGAAACAGGGTGTCGCTGAGTTGCGGAGGGCCTCACTAAGTAGCTGAGGCTGGCCGTGAACCCAGATCCTCCTGTCTTAGCCTCCCAAGTACTGGGATTACAAGCGTGGGCCACCACGCCTGGCTTGAGAGCACTTGTAATAGTAACACTGGAATTTCTTTTTTTTTTTTTTCGGTACCGGGGATTGAACCCAGGAGCGTTCTACCTCCACGCTACACCCCCGGCCCTATTTTTTTTATACTTTATTTTGAAACTGGGTCTCACGAAGTTGCAGAGGGCCTCACTAGGTAGAGAGAGAGAGAGAGAGAGAGAGAGAGAGAGAGAGACAAGGAGAGATAGAGAGAGAGAGAGAGAGCTGAGGCTGGCCGCGAACCAGGATCCTCAGGTCTCTGCCTCCCAAAGTACTGGGATTACAAGCGTGCGCCACCACGCCCAGCCTGGAATTTCTAATTTTCTCCATAATTGCCCTTCTGCATTGGTATTAGACAGCAAGCATGGCTTCTTTTTTTATACTATGTATCATTTTTGTGTGTGTGTGGTGCTAGAGATTGAACTCAGGGCATTTTACCTCTGAGCTACACCCCCAGCCCTATTTTATTTTTTATTTGGAAACAGGGTCTTGTTAAGTTGCTGAGGCCCTCATTAAGTTGCTGAGGCTGGCCTTTAACCTGTGATCCTCCTGTCTCAGCCTCCCAAGCACTGGAATTACAGGTGTGCACCACCATGCCTGGCTCTATGTAACATTTCTTGGTGTTAAAAACGTACAAAAGCTTGATCTAGGTTGGGTCTTTTAGGTTTCTTAGGCTATTATAAAATAAAGTCCCACAAGATCCCTGGAAACAAATATCACTATCACCAAACCTCTCTGAATTTGAGGCTGATGACTTCCCTGAGTTCTTTTTTCTTTTCTTTTTTCTTTTTTGCGGTACTGGGGATTGAACCCAGGGGCATTGTACCTCTGAGCTATACCCGCAGCCCTATTTTTTATTCTTTATTTTGAAACAGGGTCTCACTAAGTTGCAGAGGAACCCGGATCCTCCTGTCTCAGCCTCCCAAGTACTGGGATTACAAGTGTGCGCCACCATGCCCGGCTCTTCCCTGAGTTCTTAAGACTGATTTATGTGCTCCATCAAAGGCTTCCTTAATGCTATAGGATGCTATTATTGCTTTTATACAACATTGCCTTCCCCAACTAGACTGTAAGCATCCTGAAGGTAGTTGTACCACTTGGATTCCTGAGCATAAAGCATGGTGTCATGGAACTGATAAAGGTCTTAAGAGGATCTGTTCCAACCTCCAATGTTCAAGCAAGGATGAGGTTAGAAACATCTCTCATGGGTGTGTTTGAGTGGATTCTCGCAGAAAGGCTCAATCCCATGGCTTCTGAGTCTGTACATCAGAATGGATGAAAAAGAAAAGGAGCCCCGAAGACAATGGTTTTGTTGCATAAACAGTGTGATCTTCGTGGCAGGGTTCTGGCCTCATCTGTTGGGCCTTGGTCCAGTCATACCACCCTGTTGGCCAAGGGACAGCCTCCACCCTGAGTCAGGTGAAGGTGAAACTAAATGGTGTGGATTTTAAGGGGACTCAGACTCAAAGTAACTATGCAGATACAAATCATTTATAGAAAGATATAGACAGTTATGCACACGTTCTCACAAAATCTAATGTGTTCCAGAAGACCCTGGTGCATCCTTCCTTAAAGGCTATTCTACCAGGTTGTTTTTGCTTTTGTTTTTGTTTTGGGGGTGGGGGGACAGGCATTTTCCCATAGAAACTTTTTTAAAGGGGAGATGAGATTTTTATCAGGCTTAGAAATCCTGGGATCAAAAGGCTTTTGAGCTTGGCTGTTTTCCTGTAGAATATGCCATTCCTTGTGGAACTATGATCCAAGTAACCAACTTGTAAATGAACTTTTTTTTTTTTGCGGTACTGGGGATTGAACCCAGGGGCATTCTACCTCCAGGCTACATGCTCAGCCCTATTTTTATTCTTTATTTCGAAACAGGGTCTCACTAAGTTGCAGAGGGCCTCACTAAGTAGCTGAGGCTGGCCGCGAACCTGTGATCCTCAGGTCTCAGCCTCCCAAGTACTGGGATGACAAGAGTGCACCACCACACCTGGCTGTAAATGAACTTTTGGCAAGTTTTTTTGTTTGTTTTGTTTTGTCTTTAGAATTCATTCTTTTCTGGACAAAGAGCAGTTTATATTTTTCCAAAAATAAAAAGGTTTCTTATGTGTCCAATGAAGGGCAAACCAAATAGAATAAATGAAAAATATTCAAAGACTAGGCACAAAATTGACTTCTGATATTAACTTAAGTAATTCAGGATAAGTAACTAAGAGAAATGGTAGAAGACTCCTTTCTGGTAATTCTCTAGAAGAGACTAAATTTACACCTACATAGAAGGGTTCAGATGAACCTGGGTGAAAGAGATAGCCTCTTCCCTCCGGGCCCTTTCAGCAGCCATATCAGCTTTCTGCCCTTCTTAGAACAAACAGAAGTATTTCCTGCATGCCGTGGTTCTATCTGAGTTGTGGATACAGTGCCACACGATGCATCCAGAGCCACACACCCAACTCTGTGGCCAGTGTTTGCACTTCCATCCATATGTTCTGGGATGCGTTGCTATGAGGAAATGCTCACCTGACCAAAGTCACTCTTGACATGCTATCAGGGGGTCCAGAGAAAGGGGGGGATATTTGTTGTCAATCGGCTCTATTTCTGTAGCATTAAGGAGGTTTATAAGGCATCTTCAAAGCAGGATTCATTCAAGGACTCAACTTAAGAAGGCAGACGTGATAAGAGCATACTGATTTTTTATTGTGCTATCTTCATTAACAATTCTAATTGTTAGAAGTGTGAAATTTAAATGTATAAAGTATCCATCAGCAGCATATGGATTTTGAATTAGTGGGGGTTGTGTGGGTTCTTTAAGTCATCTCAGTTATGTTGGTGTGGCTCAGTTACATTTTTATTAATATGCCAATATATTTATTAGTAATAGTTCTTATAATAAAAATTTAGAACCCTAGGTCCCCATAGTAGAAAAGACAGCTCAGAGGCAAAACAGATTCTAGAATTGGGAAGACCTGGCTCAAGTACTCGCTCTGCCTGCCTGTCCTCTATTTTGGGCAGGGAGACATAATCTCCTGGTCCATCTCTCTATCAGTAGCATGCAAACAACCAAGCCTGAAGCTCAGGAATGTCCTGCTCTTATTTCTTCTGTATTTTGTGGGTGTTGTTGCTGTTTTTTAAGATTAATGTATGGAAATAGCCTAGTAGCCAAAAGAATAGATGGCTTGTTCTCTCCAAATGCTTTTAATGTTTGTTTTTGCAGTGCTGGCGATGGATTCCAGGGTCTTGCCCATGGTAGGCAAGGTGCATACCCTGACCCTCTCCTACATCATCACTCTAGAAGGCTGTCCAACCTGGACAGGATGGAAGACAGGCGGCTGTTTTCTCCTTCCATGCTGAGTACCTCCCATCCTGTCCGTCTCCACCTGCCTGCAGGGGAAGGCACCCAGAACTCAGCTGAGACAGTCCTGTTGGTGTAGCACAAGGTACCAACAGGAAGACTCTGGCCAGTCTGAGGCTCCTGAGGGACAGATGCAGGCACTGAGGGGGATGGGTTAGGGGTGTGATCTGCCTCTGGTCCCCTGGAAAGTGGTATATGATACAACAGTGATCGAAATGTTGAAGAGCTCCATGGTGGATTTGTTAATATCCAGTTGAATTTAAGTGGTCTTACAGAAACAGGATGGAATCAGGCTCCTTAATCATCTAGAGTCATTAAGTCTGATATTATAATATCTTCTGTTTACTACCAAGCAGCCGGGGACAAGTTGTTTAACATCTCTGAGCCTGCGTGCCTCATCTATAAATGGGAGTTAATAATAACCAGCTTTGAAGTGTTGCATGGAATGAATTACAAAACATATATGGTTGCTAGTGGAGTGCCTGGAACACAGACTGTGTCCAATACATTGATTGCTGTTATTATCATCAATACAATTATCAAAATACAAATACTAGAGACAACTTACTCGTGCATATGTCTTATCTCACCACACAGCACATTTTTGACAACAGAGGTGATGCCATAGCATATTTTGAACTCTCAATTCCCACTTGCAGAACTTGGCACAAAGCTCTGCACATAATAGGTGCTATGGGTCGAATATGGTCTGTTCCCTCTGAAACTCATGTTGAAATTTAATTCCCATTATGAGATATTAAGAGTTGGGAGCAGGGTGGGGGACCTTTAAGAGGTCATTAGGGCCCTGCCCTCACAAATGGATTAACCCATTCATGTAACTCATGGATTAATGGGGTTACAGATCACCTGGAGATTAAGTCTGCTGGAAGAGCTAGTTTGGCTAGGTCTCTTGTACACTTTTTTGTTTCTGGCCATATGATGTCTTGAGATACCTAAGAACTCTGCCAGCAAAAAGGCCATCACCAGATGTGATCCCTTGACCTTGGACCAGAATTGTAGGCCAAAAGAAACCCCCTTTCTTTATAACTTACCCAGTCTGTAGTATTGTGTTATTATTAGCAACAGAAGACGGTCCAAGCTAGTAGGCTCAGGACGAACTTAGGTTGAGATTAACTGAATGACCACTCTTACCGGATCGTTCTGTTCTTTCAGGGGTATCTCATTTCCAGGTTCTCCCTCGAGGCTGACAGAATCAATGCACTCAGCAAGTGCGTCCTCAGTCACTTCTCCATTAAGGGGCGTCTCCGTGGTACCAGCATCTTTGGACAGCTCTGGGTGCTCAGAGGCAGCAGTCTCTGTACCCTGACTGGCTTCATCCTCATGCAAATCTCCTCTGGGGTCATCTGGTGTTGGTTCATCTAAAGCCGTAGCTGAATCACACTGCGCTTCTGCATCTTCAGGTAAAGCATCACTACTGGGCACCTCAGTGACTTCTGCTCTGTGTCCAGGGGCTAAGGTGTCACTGGCATCATCAGACATTTTAAATCTGTCAACACGATTACAAACAAATGCTTTATGCTTTCATCTGAATTGTTAAGCTTTAATTCAAAGCCCTCAGTAACTCAACTAAGTCTGGTAGGGGTAAACTGTCTTCTACCAATAAGTAACTTTACGTAACCTCATGGTAGGCTGATATCCATCTCCTAACCCCTGGAACCTGTGAATATTGCTTTACATGGCAAAAGGAACACTATAGATGTGATTAAGTTAAGGACCTTGAGATGGGGAGATCATCTTAGTTTATGGGAGTGGGCCCTAAATGTAATCACAAGTATCCTTATTAGAAGGAAGCAGAGGGAGATTTGACTACAAAGAGGAGAAGTTGGTGTGATGACAGAACAGAGATTGGAGTGATGCACTTTGAAGATGAAGGAAGGGGCCACAAGCCAAGGAATACAGACAGCCACTAGAAACTGAAGAAGGCAAGGAAACCATTCTTCCCTCCAAGACTCCAGATAGAACCAGCCCTGCATGCACCTTGGTGTTAGACCAAGGAAACTAAATTCAGTCTTCTGACCCCCAGAACTTCAAGAGGATACATTTGTGTTGGTATAAGCCACTAAATTTGTCGCAATTTGATAAAGCTGTAATAGGAAACTAACATACACCTAGAGAGCTATCTTTTTTTTTTTTTTTTTTTTTTTTGCGGTACCGGGGATTGAACCCAGGGGCATTCTACCTCCACGCTACACCCCCGGTCCTATTTTTTATACTTTATTTTGAAACTGGGTCTCACAAAGTTGCGGAGGGCCTCACTAAGGAGAGAGAGAGAGAGAGAGAGAGAGAGAGAGAGAGAGAGAAACAGGGGAAGAGAGAGAGAGAGAAAGAGAGAGCTGAGGGTAGACACGAACCCAGATCCTCTGGTCTCCGCCTCCCAAAGTACTGGGATTACAGTATGCGCCACCACGCCCGGCGAGAGCTATCTTTAAACTTAAGGATTTCTTACTTGGAGTGAAGGGATATGCATATGGGAACTAAGAGTGTTAATCTATGTCTGCTGTAAGATTATTTAATCTGACTTTATTATCTTTGTAGCAAATGACAATAGCATAGAAAATATTTGAGAGCTTATAAAAAAGATTTGCCATTTAGTTTTGCAATGTCATCAGAGATTCACAGCAAGAAAGAGACTTACATATACATAAATGTGCTTGTTGGGGACCAGCAGGTGAAGGTCTGGACTCTGGCTGGACAATAGTTTAATCAGGGAAACACATGGATAAAATGGAAAGAAGTGAAGAATGAAGCCAGATGAGGAGTATAGCCATTATAAAGGAACATACCACGTGGAAAGCATTTTTGGAAGCTTACAAGTTATTGATGCCATGTAGGACAGTGCTATTCATAGAACTTTCTATGATGATGCAAATGCTCTACACCTGCACTGTCTGATGCAGTAACTAATGAGTGGCTCTTGAGCACTTGGAATGTGGCTAGTACAATGGAGGAAGTTTTAATTTTATTTAATTCTCAATAATTGCAACTTAAATTTACATAGGCACATGTGGCTAGTAGCTGCATTCTTATATATTGACAAGGTTTGTTGAAGATCATCTGCTTAGGCTAGAAGGAAGACACAGGGTTCTCACTGTACAAGAAGCCAAATCTCAGGCAAATCAATGAGTATTTTTGTTGACTTCAGTGTTTACCAGTTAGTCAAATCTCAGGTTGCTACTCAAATCATGGTATGTGAGAAGCCATTTATCACACTGGGCTCATGGTGGGATGGGCCTATACACCTGGCTCGTGCTAATCTTTGTGTCTCCTCAAAAAGCCACTCCATAAGGCTGTCTCATCTTTCCTGTGGCTTTGTTCTCCCTCTGTGGATCACATTCCTCTGTCTGTTTTCACACACCACTTCTATGCTGTGGCTCTCAAGAATCTACCTTTATTCAATAAAAACAGAAAGAAGATTAGTGGTTTTCAGGGGCTGGAGGGAGGGGGAATGAGGAGTGACTGCTAATGGGGATGAGGTTTCCCATAAGGGGAATGAAAACATTCTAAAATTAGATGGTAGTAATGGCTGTACTATTCTGTAACTATTCCAAAATCCACTGAACTATACACTTTAAAAGAATTATTTCTATAGTATGTAAATTTTATGATATATGAATTACATTTCAATAATGCTGATATAAACCCAGACAAGTGGTTTGATGGCCAGATGGACATCTCTTCCTGTCCCCAGGGAAACCTATATTTTTTTACTCTTAATACTAAATCTTTTTCTTGTCTTTTATGTTTCTCTTAACTAAACCTAAAGATTAAAGATGGCAGAATAGACGAAGACAGCGTGTTTC
Source organism: Glis glis (assembly GCA_004027185.1). Taxonomy (NCBI): domain Eukaryota; kingdom Metazoa; phylum Chordata; class Mammalia; order Rodentia; family Gliridae; genus Glis; species Glis glis. Next base: position 35,815 of record PVJS01009719.1, read on the forward strand.
AGGTGCTCCAAGTCTCAGAACTCAACCAGCAGGAAGGCTGCTTCTTGGCAAGGGAAAAAAAGCAGTCAAAACTCAACAGAAGAACCACAGTCGAAACGCAGTGGAACTGGATGCAGCACAAAGAGCAGAGGACTGAAAAGCACTTCCACATCTCACATGGTGAGCATAGCAGAGGTGGCGCCAGTGTGGCGAGTCCACAAGGGGCTGGCAGCGGCCTAGACTGGCGGCTCTCAGAGACCAATTCCAGCAAGGAAAAAGCAGAATATTGTTGAGCCAGTGACTACAGAAAACTATCAACAAAAGCAACCTCACTCTTCTCTCCATGCTCCAATACCTCAAGACCGGAGGCCCCAGACAGCCCAGCCAGACCATGCAAGGAAATCCTGCGGCTGCAGTTGAACTTGTCTCTGCCTGCAGGGACCCGAGCGGCCTCATCAAGAACATGAGTTACCAAACTGTCCCAGTGGGAGCCTGCCCTGCACGGCCACAGGGACTTGCGTGGCAATGAACAGACTTGTGGAGTGTGTGAGTTTGCAAATCACCCCTGTGGAGGTGGGGGCAGGGGCTACAGTTGGACACAGCAGAAATGTGACTTATCAGACAGCCCCTAGGGACTTTCGGGTGGGAGGGACCTAGGTTTGGCAGTTCACCGTGCCCCTGTAGGACCTCCAGAAATCACCACAGGACCACCAGCCGTGCTGTCTGTGGGGTGCAATAACTCAGACAATCATGTTGCAGGATCGGAAGGCTATTAACTTGTGGCAGTGTTTGGGTGCTATAAGCACCAACGCCAGAGGCCAACAAGGTCTCACGTGATCACAATCGCCCAGAACAGCAGCGGTGTCGCTAGGGTTAAATAACTGAGCCACCCAAGCCCCAGGATCAGAACGATGTAATCCCTCCCTGCCAGAGCTTGAACCCTGAAAGCAAGGAAGACGGGCCAGCAGGGGTTCACAAGATCACAGCTACAAGCTGGGAACTCAGCACTCTCTCTGCCAGCAGAATTTGTGCCTGGCATGCATGCATGCCAGTGACTGACAGTAATCCACGAGATCATAACCAACAGATCGACAGTGATGTCCCTGGGCCATCAAAGCTCAGTGAGCAGGGCCATAAGCTCAGAATATAGTGATTGCTGGACCTGCTGAGCTTAAGCCCAGGGGCCACAGAGGGTGAATGTCAGTGCTCTGCAGAACTTCACGAGTTCACAATCAGCAGAGCAGTGGTGGTGTCTGTAGGGCATTGAATACCAACCAGCAGGTTTCAGGCTCTGAATAGAACATCATAGTCTGGCCCTACAGAGTTTGGCCTAGAGAGTGCAGTGACCTGCAGTCAATGAGAGACTCCTGTTTGCCTGCACTCAGAACTATATCTTGCTAAAAAGGCCCTGGGGGACAAACTCAAAAGTTTGATTATATGAGACAGACTTGTAGAGACAAATAAATACCCCCAGCATAGGCCTTATTATAAAGGGATAACAGACACAGCACTCTCACACAAAGAGGAAGAGTATGCCAAGACAACAAAAAACAAACCTGAGAACTCTGAAAACATGAGAATGAAGACCAGCGAGGGAACAACAAACTCCTACAACTCAACAACAAGGGAGATCACCAATACTGAGCTACAGGAAATGCCAGAAGGAGAATTCAGAATTTTGATTTTCAGTATGATAAAAGCCTCAGAGATTAAATCAGAGAAAGTGTCCAGGAAATGAAAGAACATATGAATACAGAAATTGAGGCCTAAGTAAGAAGCAAAAAGAGGTTTTGGGCGAAATGAAGGAGTCAATAAATGAAATAAAGACCTCAATAGAAACCACCTCTGGCAGGCTAGACCACATGGAAAATAGAATCTCACTCTTGGAAGACAGCTCATTCAAAACTGACCACACCATCAACAATATAGGGAAGACAATACAACACAACAGGAACATCCAAGAAATGTAGAATAATATGAAACAACCCAACTTACAGATAATAGGCATTGTAGAAGGTCTAGAAGCATAAACCAAGGGTATCAGAAACTTCTTCTGAAAAATAATAGCAGAGAATTTCCCAAACATAGACAAAGACTTGGACATCCATGTACAGAAGACATTCAGAACACCAAGAAGACAAGTTCAAAGAGGAACTTCCCCATGCCACATAATAAAATGAATAACATAGATGCCATATGTTATTCATTTAACATAGAAAGAATCTTAAAAGCATTGAGAACAAAATAACAAGTGACACTCAGGGAAAAAACAATAAGAATCACTCTGGACTTCTCAACCCAAGTCATGAAAGCCAGGAGTGGATGATATGATGTACTCCAGACCCTGAAAGAAAACAACTTCCAACCAAGATTGCTGTATCCAGTAAAGATATCATTCACAATTGATGGAGAAATAAAAACCTTCCAAGAAAAGCAGAAACTAAAAGAATTCATGACTACCAAGCAAACACTAGAGAAAATATTTGAAGAAATAAAACACAAAGAAGAAAAAAGAAGCAAATACCAGAACCAGAGGAGGGGAGAACTCCACCAGATGGGTAACTAAGTGAAGGAGAAACAGCACTACATCAAACAGAAAATATAACTCAAAATGACAGGAAACAAAAATCAGCTCTCAATAATACTGAATGTGATGGTCTAAACTCCCCAGTTAAAAGACACAGACTGGCAATGTGGATCAAAGAACATAATCCAACTATATGATGCTTGCAAGAAACTCACCTTACAGGCAAAAATACCCATAGGCTAAAGGTGAAAGAATAGAAAAAGATATACCATGCAAAAGGAGACCGAAGACAAGCAGGGGTAGCAACGCTTATATCCGACAAAGCAGGTTTTAAGCTAAAACATATCACAAGAGACAAAGCGAGTCACTTCTTATTAATAAAAGGAAGAATCCAACAAGAAGATGTAATGATAGTAAACATTTATGTCCCAAATGTGGGTGCACCCACTTTTATAAAACAAATTCTTCAGGACATTAGATCTCAAATAGACCCAAACACAATGATATTGGGAGGCTTCAACACACCACTAGATCTATCTTCCAGGCAAAATATGAGTAAAGACTCTTCAGACCTAAAGAACACTATAAATCAAATGGACCTAATAGACATATACAGAATATTCTAACCAACAACAGCTGAATACATATTCTTCTCAGCTGCTCATGGAACCTTCTCCAAAATAGAGCACATTCTGGGTCACAAAGCAAGCACAAGCAAATTTAAAAATGTAATAATTCCCTGCATCTTTTTAGATAGTAATTGAATGAAAGTAGAAATCAACAACACGAAGACCAAAAGAAATTACATAAATACATGGAGACTAAATGATATACTCTTGAATGAGGATGGATCAGAGAAGAAATAAGGGGAGAAATAAAAGAATTCCTGGAATTAAACAAAAATAGAGACACGATGTGCCAAAATCTATGGGACACTTTGAAGGTGGTCTTAAAGGAAAATTTATAGCACTGAGTACCCCTGTAAGAAAGTCACCAAATAAACAACCTAATGACACACCTCAAGGACCTGGAAAAACAAGAGCAGTCTAATCCCAAAGCTAATAGAAGGCAGAAGATCATTAAAATCAGAGCAGAAATCAATGAAATAGAGAACAACAACAAAAAAAGAATACAAAGGATCAACAAGACAAAAAGCTGGTTCTTTGAAAAGATTAACAAGATTAAACCCTTAGCCAACCTAAGCAAAAGAAAGAATCAACCCAAATTATTAAAATCAGAAATGAAAAAGGAGACATCACCACAAACAGTGGGGAAATCCAGAGGATCATCAGAAATTATTTTAAAAATTTATACTCTAATAAACTGGAAAACAGAAGAAATCAACAGATTTCTAGACACATACAATATACCTAAATTGAACCAAGAAGATATAGAAAACTTGAACGAACAAATATCAAGCAAAGTGATAGAAACATCAATAAAAAGCCTGCCATCAAAGAAAAGCCCAGATCCAGACGGATTCCCAGCTGAATTCTACAAAGTCTTTACAGAAGAACTAAACCCAATACTCCACAAGTTATTCCATGAAACTGAAAGAGACAGAATCCTTCCACACTCCTTCTATGAGGCCAGTATCACCTTAATACCAAAACTGAATAAAGATCCCTCAAGAAAAGAAAATTATATACCAATATCATTGATGAACATAGATGCAAAAATTGTAAACAAAATACTAGTGGTGTGCATTCAAAATCACATCAAGAAAATTATACACCATGACCAAGTTGGTTTCATCCCAGGTATTCAAGGCTGGTTCAACATACACAAATCAATACATGTTATTCACCACATAAATATAACTAAGGACAAAAATCACACAATCATCTCAGTATATGCTGAAAAAGCATTTGACAAAATCCAACACCCATTCATGATAAACACACTGCGTGGGGGGGGCACAAGTGCTGTGTGCATGTATGTCACTGTCAACATGATTTACATTATCATGTGAGACTATAAAGCACTAATAAAAGCATATTAAAAAATAAATAAACACACTGCAGAAAATCTGAATAGAAGGAACTTACCTCAACATCATTAAGGCAATATACAAGAAACCCAAAGCCAACATCATATTGAATGGGGAAAAACTTCAAGAATTCCCTTTAAAATCAGGAATAAGACAAGGATGCCCACTATCACCACTTCTTTTCAATATAGTCCTCAAGACTCTTGCCAGAGCAGTAAGACAAAAGAAGGGTATCAAAGGAATTCAAATAGGAAAAGAAGAGCTGAAATTAACTCTATTTGCAGATGACATGATCCTATATTTAGAAGACCCAAAAAACTCAAGCAAAAGAATTCTAGAGCTGTTTAACAAGTTCAGCAAAGTAGTGGGGTATAAAACCAATCTAAAAAAATCAGTAACTTTTCTATATGCCAACCATGAATCCACTGAAAAAGAAACCCAGAAAACAATTTCATTCACGGTAACCTCAAAACCAATAAAATACCTAGGAATAAACCTAATTAAGGAGGTAAAAGACCTCTATATGAAAATTATAAAACACTAAAGAAAAAAATTGAAGAAAATCTTAGAAGATGGAAAGATCTCCCTTGCTCTTGAATAGGAAGAATAATTATCAAAATGGCTGTTCTACCAAAAGTGATCTACAGAGTTAATGCAATCCCTATCAAAATAACAATGTCATTCTTCACAGACCTAGAAAAATCAGTCATGAATTTCCTATAGAGAAACAATAGACCCAGAATAGCCAAAGCAATTCTCAGCAATAAGAACCATGCAGGAGGCATCACAATTCTGACTTCAAATTATACTACAGAGCTATAGTAATAAAAACAACATAGTATTGGCACAAAAACAGACACATAGACCAATGGAACAGAATAAAAGACACAGAAACAAATCTACACACTTATAGCCAATTGATTTTCGACAAAGGCACCAAACACATACATTGGAGAAAAGACAGCCTTTCAACAAATGGTGTTAGGAAAACTGGTTATCCATTTGTAGAAAAATAGAATTAAATACTTACCTCTCAACCTGCACAGGAGTCAATTCGAGATGGATCAAAGACCTGGAAATTACACCAGAGACTTTGAAACTACTAGAGGAGGGCATAGGTCCAACACTCCAAAATATAGGCACAGGTAGAAACTTCCTAAACAAGTCCCGCAAAGCTCAGGAAATTAAAACAAGAATTAACAAGTAGAATTACATTAAACTAAAGAGTTTCTTCTCACCAAAGGTAACCACCAAGAGTCTAAAGAGAAAGCCTATAGAATGGGAGAAAATCTTTGCCTGCTATCCCTCTGATAGAAGACTAATATCTAGAATATACAAAGAACTTAAAAGACTTTACACTAAAAAAAATCAAGAAATGGGCAATTGAACTAAATAGACACTTCACAAAAGAAGAGACACAAATGGCTAATAAATAAATGAAAAAATGTTTAACATCATTAGCAATCAGGGGGATGCAAATCAAAACTACACTGAGATTCCATCTAACCCCAATCAGAATGGCAATCATCAAGAAGACAAAAAACAATAAATGCTGGTGAAGATATGGGGAAATTGGAACTCTTTGACACTGTTGGTAGGATTGCAAATTAGTTCAACTGCTATGGAGATCAGTGTGGAGATTTCTCAGAAAATTTGGAATAGATCCACCATATGATCCAGCAATACCACTCCTGGGTATCTTTCCAAAGGAACTGAAATCAGGGAATTAGAGTAATATATGCATATCCATGTTCATAGCAGCAGAATTCACAATAGCCAAATTATGGAACAAACCTAGGTGTCCATCAACAGATGAATAGATTACATAATTGTGGGATATATACACACAATGAAATTCTACACAGCAATAAAGAAGAACAAAATTATGTCATTTGCAGGAAAATGGATGGAATTGGAGAACATTATATTAAGTGAGATTAGCCAGTCACAGAAAGTGAAGGTTCATATGTTTTCTCTAGTATGTGGAAGCTAGGGAGTATATCAGGGTACCAGAGGGGCTTCAGATAAGGGAGGAGAAACTTCAGTGGAGCCAGGGAGGTGGTCTAGGGGAAGGGGAGGGGGGCGAGGAAGGATCAATGAAGGGATTACTTCCATAGTCATTTTATATATATATATATATGAGAATACCAACGTCAATCTCAATACCCTGTATGGGGATGTGGGGAGAATGGGGACGGCAGCCGGGGGAAAGCCCACCAAGTGCTGTGTGCATGTACGTCACTATCACTAAGATTTACATTATGATGTGAGACTACAATGCACCAATAAAAGTATATATAAAAAAGAGCATAATAGCATTGACATTATGAATATATGTGAGCATATCAATGCCAATCTCAATATCCTGTATAGGGAAGGGGGGAGTGGGAAGGGAGCCAGGGGAAAACTCACCAAGTGTTGTGTGCATGTATGTCACCATCACTATGAACTGCATTATGATGTGAGACTATAATGCACTGATAAAAATATTAAAAACAAAATAAAACCTAAATTTCCCCCAATAACCCAGGCTTAAAATCTTAGGACTTGCCTTGACTAAACCATTACCCTCTCGAGAATATATACCAATAGCTATCATTTATTGAAGACTGTTATATGCAGGCCATTTAAATGTATCATCTCCTGTAAGTTAGATATGAGCTTCATTCTACAGATGAGGAAACAGGCTCAAAAGTCACACTTTTAGAAATGGTAGATTTGAAGTTTGAACCAACCCAGGTCTGGGTTTTAATTGAACAACATTGGAGCCCTATCTGCAATGCTACCTGCCTCTTCTCTGATGTTAAACCACTGGCCAAATCCCAGAGGCTCAGTATTTAGAATCCATATTCATTCTATTTCTACACTCGCTGCCAGGTCCTCATTATGGTTTGTGTCGACCATCTCAATGGGTTCACCCCCTCCACTGCTGCTCTCTTCCCCCACTTTCCTATCCTTCACCTCCCAGCTCTAATTACATTTTTCTCCTGCTCATACGTCCTCAGGGACTCCCCCTTCTCATCCCTACTTCCCTACTGAGATAAGGCTATATATACATTCGTTGGCATCTGGGGACCTTGGTGCTCTGGTCACACTCGGCTTACTTCCCACTATTCCCTTCTGAAACCTTCAATGAGACAATGTGAGTATATATACATATTCACAATGGACCTGCAGGTGGCTGCTGGTTCAATATGTTGTTGTTGTTGCTTTAACCCATTTGGCCAAGGTGAAACCACCACCTCCTCCATTATTTGTTCCTCCTCCCAACTGGACTTAAGTTTTCTTCTTCTGAACCCATGTGCTTTGTGCCCACCTCACCCTGGACAGTTATAATCTTCTTTGATCAGAGCTGCTTGAATTTTTTTTCCTATTACATTGCAAATTCTATGAATTCAAGTGTCTTCCTTGTTTTGTTTTCATATTTTACATAGTGTTTAAATTGTTTTTTGCACATAGTGGGAAGCTCAACAAATATGCCTGTTGAGTCATATTAACATTTGTATAGAGATACTTAGCTACTCTCAGATAGCAGGTCGTTCTAAATGACCCTACAATCCTACACTGTCTTTCTTTTGTTTCTTCACCTCTCAGTTAACTGAGTGTCTTAGTCAGCTTTCTGTCACTATAACAAATTCCCGAGATAACCAACTTATAAAGAAAAAAGGTGTATTTGTGCTCACAGTTTTAGAGGTTTCAATCCATAACTGGTTGGCCCTGTTGCTCTTGGGCATGGGGTGAGGCCCTACATCAGGGCAGGAACCCATGGTAGAGCAAAACGACTCACCTCACAGCCAGGGAGTGAAAAAGAAGAGGAGGAAGAGGCTGGGGTCGCACAGTCCCCTTCAAGGGCACACCCACAATGACCTGAAGACCTCCCACTAGGCCCCACCTCTTAAAGTTCCATCACCTCCCAGTGGTGCCAAGCTGGGACCAAGCTGTGAACACATGAGCCCTTGGAGGACATTCCAGCTCCAAACTATAGCGCTGAGTTAGGATGTCTCTTTTTATACGAAAATTCTGGCCAGACCTCGACTTCAGTGGAAACAAATCTGCAGATGGGCAAGGCAAAGATGATCACTTCCCTCTAGCTGGTACAGGAACTCTAGGAAACTCAAGTCTGGCCGTGGCTGTCAAAGGAGGGCATTCAAAGCCTGGGTGAAACAGTAGAGGGATACGAGGCCACTGTGCAGAAGAGGGGTTGTTCCTGTGGTTTATGGGAGGGAAGTGGAGTTGACTGGGAACTTTTGAAAAGCTATTATCATTTGGAAGCTGATAAAAATCTCTGTGAAAATCTTTCTGAATCATGAATCAACCCCTAGGCAGACTTGGCAAACTAGAACCTGCTGGCCAAATCTTGCCGTCTGCCTGCCTCAATAAGTAAAATCTCATTGGACAGAAATGCACCCTTTGTCCACACCCAGTTATGGCTTCTCTAGCATCACCACAGCAGAGCTGAGCAGCGAGGACATAGACCAGAGAGCTGGCAAAGTCCCGAAGCCTAAGATATTTACTACCTGGCCTGTTACCAAAAATATCTGCCAGCTCCTGGCCTGGACATTACTTGACTGTCACAGCTTAAAGATTTCTCTGTCTTAATCTATCCTGTCCTTGTCTGTATCCTAGAGCCATAACATTAATGAGAATGGGCCCATGAATAAATGATTCCCATTTTTTCATCTCTAGCTGGTCACTATCTATTTTTATTTCTTTGTAAGGTAATTTGAACATCCTTATTATTTATTAATCTGGGTTATTAAGAAATTCCAATCTATTTAACCTTTCTATAAGCAGGAATATGAGAATAAATCTGGCTATGATAAACATTCATGGGCAAATAAAAACCATTATGGACATATTTTTTCTTTTGATGGTACTGGGGATTGAACCCAGGGGCATTCTACCTCAGAGCTACACCCCCAGTCCTTTTTATTTTTTAGTAAGATTATTAAGTTGCTGAAAGTCTTGTTAAATTGCTGAGGCCAGCTTCAAACCTGCAATCCTCCTGTCCCAGCCTCCCCAGTACTGGGATTACAAGCATGCATCACTGCACCTGGCTCCATTATGCACACTTTGATGTACATGCTTTGTCCTAAATGGATTGTTATACTATTCATAATGTATTCTAAAATCTTTCAGACATACCATGTGACATATGAGCATGTTCATTAGTTTTAATTTACATGCTAGGGGTGGTTGGTTAACATCTAAAGTGTCCTGTTCAGGAATATTCTCTGCAGGGGTCTCTAGTGAACATATCAAAATCCATAATTGGGTGTTACCTCTGCAGAGGGTTTACCTACTGTCTTCTCTGACTGACACTCTAGGGGTTACTAATAAGCATAAACAATATTAAAAATAATTTTCACTTGTGAAATGGGAAGTGCTTAAGATATGTGTGGATCCATGAGAAAGAGTGTACTGGTGCCTTCTGCCTTCCGATGACCAGGGCATAAGATTATGCTGAGTCCTGCACCTGGTGGTCTTGGGAGTAGGGTTTTTCTAGTGCTTCTGGCTGACTGCAGAACTCTGAAGCTGGAAGCTGACTGGAAGGTTGGCTGACTCTTGCCTCTACAACAGAGGCCTAAAGGACAGTGAGCTAGGCCTCCAAGCTTGTAAGAACAGGCTGCATAACTGAGCCTGGTTGCTAATACATGTGTATGTGGCAGAAGTCTAGGAGAGAACTTGGATTCATAGTAATGCAGTTCTTGGTTAGGGAGGTGGTAGCTATGTTCATCTGTGGTTTGATGCTAAGGAGACTCAGCCCACAAAAACCTACAGACCTCACCTACCTCTGATGACCCAAATGCCTTAGGTCAGTTTACCTGAAGTGCAGAAAAAATGGCTGCAATAAAACTTCTCTGTGGCTGCTCCACATTCAACCAGCAACATGAACCATCCCTTCAGAAACAGCCCCCCAAAATCAGCTGTAAAATGTGGCACTGATGTTTAAAAAATATTTATGGATATTGTGTACAATTCAGAAAGTCCAGCTTTTTATACCTGTTTACATAATAGAAATGGTCACATGAGATCAGTCCTATTTTAACTTCTGTGTAGTATTTCTAATCTGTATTTACACCTCTCTGTTATAGGTCTAATTTTCCCTAAACCAAAACCCAAACAAGCAACCTTTTAAATTTGTTTGTTCTGATAGACCTTTATCAACTCTGAATGCTATTGTGATGGGGAGAAGGCAATCATTTTTAAGACTGTGCTCTTTTGTCTGAAACCACTAGAGACAGTGTGCTGTAAATGGGGTTCACTAGGACTTCAGCTGTGATACACTCGACATTTCCCAGGGTGGCCCCATCTCTGCCTGGGTGCCCCAGAAGCACAGTCAGAAGTCTTTTCTGACTTCTGGTTTGAAACGCTGATCGCTGCAGCCATGTTCGTGCCTTTGATGCTAGGGAGACCCGACCCACAGAGACAAGGAGGCTGCTTCAGGAAACTCCAAGGAGAGGAAGGGCGGCGTATAAAGAAGCCTTTGTGGGCCGGGAATAAGTTAGTTTTTCATGAGCAAATTCATTCATCACCTAAAATGCTCCTAGAACTGTGTAAGGTATTGGAGGAGCAACATCACAGCTCCCCAAATGAGTGTAGAACAGAAGACATGGCCATGGTCTTTCAGAAATGATTAATCTGTTGGAGGAGCTAAAACAAAAGTTGAAAAGTGATGCAAAACAGCCCATCGCATAAAGGAAAAATGTGCCTGACCTAGACTGACCTTGTGCAAGGAAGAATCTTGAAAGTGGCTTTGAAATGGTTATTTGAGTACAGTGGGATGAGAGCACATGCAAATGCCCGGCACCAGGATGAACTGCAGACGTTCAGGATGGACATCTGTGTGGCGAGGACAAGAGGCTGCATGGAAGAACAGGGAGGGTTGGAGGGATGGGGTTCTGAGGTGGAAAGAGCTCCTGGGGGGCTCGGGAGCTGCGGCCTCTGGGCCCAATGTCCCTTTGTGGACAAACACCTGGCTCGTTCTCACTGGCTTCCTTACTTCCTCCTCTGCAATGTAAGATGGACAAGATGGCATGGATACTCTGTTCCCAACCCTGAATACAGGATGGGAGCCAGTCCCTGATGACAGAGAAAAATGAGGACAAGATTTTGAGTTTTTCATAATCTAAATTTATTAATCACAAAGCTCTGCCTTCATCCTGCAAGTTTAGCTTTTCTGCTTTTCTTGGTATTAAAAGGTCTCTCGTGAAAAAGTGTCATTATGAAAAAGTGGTGACAGTGGATGGATTTTTAAAGAAGGGCCCCACTTGACAAAATATAAATGTGGTAACATGATATTCTGTATGAGGTCACCTCCCCAGTTTAAAAAACTGCTGGTCAGTGAAGGACCAGGAATAAACCCTCCGGGTGAGAGGTTCCCAATTCCTGCACAGCTTACAAGGGCATGAGCGCCCAGGCCCCAGACCAATCTCCACCTGTCTGCCATGCATTTTTCTGAAACATGGGCAAGACCTCTTTGCTCCTGTTTAAAAGCCATTAAGTGTAAGCACCTTGCCACAGATCGGTGGCCCCTCACGGTCCAGCTCAGATCTGCCTCCTATGACTCTCAACACAACCTCCACCCCTGCCACACTGTCTTCACTGCCCAGGAAGCTCATGGACCTTTAAGCTTCCTGCCTCTGCTGATACAGGTTCTCTGCCTGGGCTGCCCTGCCTCCACCTGCCTGGCAAATGCCTATTCCTGTAGATACCCAAAGTCTCGTGGCACATTTTACTTCAAAATTTTTCCTTAATCTGCCCCACTCTTTCCAAGAATGAATTGCTCCTGCATCTATGTTTCTGTGACACTGTGCAGACTTCTACGCTTGCCTTTAGAAGTGTTTGTTTCTACCTCATTCTCACCTCTAGGACTGTGACCAATAGGACCTAGTTATTTCTGACCCACAAATATTTACAGAGCTGAAATATATTGTGTTTGATAAAGATTTAAAAGAAACAATGTTTAGAGGAAGGGGACCAGGAGAAGAAGGGAGGGAAAGGGGAGGTCCTGGGGAATTAAACTGACCAAACTTTATGTGCATGTACAAATATGTAACCATGAATCCACTATTATGTATAATTATAATATGCCAATTAAAAATTAAAATATAAGAAACAATGTTTAATATAAACCCACTCTTATAAATAAATAACTACATATTTGGTCTGAATCCAAGAGATTCAGGAAGGCCCCCTCCCACCATCAAATTCCTTCTGCACTGGCTCACTTTTGCCTCAAATTCCAGCCCCAAAGTTTCATTTCTTTGCTTAAAGCTTACAGTGTAAGAAATTAATCAGATTCTTTCCCAAGCTCAGGTTGGATGGAAGAGAGGAGAGAGTGGTCCTAGGCATAGAGTGGGGTAGGAAAGGGCCCCTGGGAGGAAGAGAGGGCAGACAAGGCCTCTGAGGCCAGCACCTGCCTCCTCCTCAGTACTGCAGGTTGCCTGGGGTCTTGGGGAGCTCAAGGCTTTGACTTAACATGCCTTGACTTAAACGCATGCCTTCAGGATGCTCGGGATGGGAACTGGTGGGGTCAGCAGGGTGGACACTGCTCTCACAGCCCACAGAGGGACGTCCTGCTCGAGGAGAAGGCAGTGACACTGATGGAGACGACGGGAAATATTCACCAGATTCCAGGGGAAGGTGAGCGAAGGGGCGGAGGGAGCTGGGTGGGGGAAGGACCCGAAGCTCAGCGCTGGCAGGACAGCGGTGCTCAGGCAGCGAGATGGGCTCGGGTGGGAAGTCGAGGCATGAGCTGGGTTTCCCGGGGCAAGGGCAGGCGCGCCCTCGGGGCGGAGGCCTCTCCTCCCTCTGTGCCCAGGGCTGCAGGGACCCCGCCACCTGCCTGTGACGCGGACTGGGACACTGGGGAAACTTTTCAGGCGTGGACTGGAGACTTTGGGAGGACGAGGCGGCTCCGCGGAGGTTCGCGCCGGCCGAGGGGGCAGACCCGGCGTGCGGGCGTGTGGGTGTGTGCATGAGCGTGGACCCGGAGCGACACACACTCACACACACACACTCACACGCCCGCACCCACGCAGGCCCTCGGCCCGCCGCGCAGCCTCCCCGGACTTCACCCCGCCGGCGGCTCCCGGGGCGCGGGGCGCCAAGTCCCTGCGGGATGCGGGGGGCTCAGGGCGCGGGGCCGCGGCGGGGGGCAGGGGTCCCACCACCCGCGCTGCCGCCCGGCCTCCCGCCCGCCGGGAAGGGATGGGAGAGGGCGCGGGGCTCTTACCGCTCGGCGGCCGGGTGCGCGCGGTCCCGCCCCGCCACGTCTGCAGGGCCGGCGGGGACGCGGCCGGAGGCCGGGGCGGGGCGGGGCGGGCGCGATGGGGCGGGGCG